>JAMKCH010051714.1:0-24527 GCA_023653785.1 Ophioderma brevispina
ATGTATATTATTTTGTTTAAAATGTCAAATTTCTTGTAGCAGATTTCTGGATCTACAGTACATGCCAAAATGCCCTGTCCAGTACTTTCGTGGGTGGTGCGTGAACCACGAGGAATTCACGAAGTTCACGAGATTCACGGCTTATGTTCCCCGCGTGGTCGCGTGAGCCTCGTGAAATGCATCCTCGGTCGTCTTCACGCGAGTTAGCCCAACGATTACACTACCTCTTGGCTGCGTGATTTGCGTGAATGTCGTGGAGTATCAACACTCTTCTTGCTTATTGGTATCATATAATTAGCCCTAATCTTATTAAAAGTACTTGTGTATCTTTTATTGTCTGTAACTGTTCCATGTTTCCTGTTCAAGTGCATAATTACTACTCTTCTTTTCAAAGCTTTAATCTCCCGCTCCAAAACTCCTATATTCCGAGCACCCGTCCAAGTTCCTCTTCGTCAGCATGGCGCAAATTATTATAATTAGGCAATCACGTTTATTATCATAACATTATCATAACAGTGCACAATAAAATACTAGACACCATGTGCTCAAAGAATTTAGAACTTCGGAACATAATTTGTTTCCATATGATAAAAAAGACAAACTTACGAAACGCGAAAAATTAATCCAAATTTGACAAAATCCATGCCATTGTTTAATAATGATCACCGTATATTTTCAAGATAAGATCAATTTCCCAACTGCCGTGGATGTTGCAAGACTTGTGTGCTTGTCGGGTTTCAAATGCAGGGTTTAATTACGTCACGCAATAGCCAAATAAGGTCAAAATAAATATTTTGTGAATTGTCGGGTCAGTTCATCAGCCATTTGGTGCGTTGTATCCCCTCCCCGTATCGCCCCATTTTCTAGTAACGAATTACAGATGAAACCCGTGCAACCCTAGACAGATGTGGTGAGAAACTATAGTAATTCAAATATCTCAATCCATTGTGAGCTCTAAAAATGACCCAATTTTAGTGCGAATCGTAGTCACAGATAACACTTCCACCGCAATGACAGGCCATTGCATAAGTTCTCAGCAATCGTCTAAGCCACGCCCCGTGCCATGCCCAGGGATTCACCATGTGCGATGTGAAAGGCCATGTCCATGAATGACAAAAAAACACAGTGAATTGAAAATATATTCCTTAGTTACGATTACATGCTATCAGATCGGGATTAAACGAGGATTGAAAAGAGAAATAGCCTCAAATAGGGACATTAAAATGATATTTGGATGATATTTCGAAGTTGACCAAGCAAGCCATGCGCTATTCGCAATTCGAGTTTTGAAGCGTCATGCTTGTAGTCGAACGTCAACTGGGCTGTATTCCACGTGCCCGGAAAAGTACTGGGAAATTTTCCCATGTTCCTGGCTGATATCTAACGGTTATAAGACTGTATTATTTACGGCATGAACCAGTTGACACTGGGTATCACTGAGATGCGGTGTATTATTTTTTTTTAATTAGGTGAAAACAAAATGAGTGAAAGCAAGGCCTCAAGTGGTACAGCATAGGGGAGGTCCGATGAAATATAAATGAAGTTCGATTTTCTAACATTAAAAACTCAAGGGTATCTTTGTTATCGTAAAACAGACAACAACTAGAAAGCCTTAGGGGCCTATATCAGCTTATGTTTATTGTCCATACCTCTGAATGTGCTAATGATGCCTTTATTACATACTTGGCAGAGGTGAAGGAAGAAAAAAACCTACTTTGAAGGAGATTTGATCCTCTGTAACACTGCTTAAGGATGCGAGTCCAGGGAATATCCAGCGGGCCACGTTTTTATTTTATTTCCCTTGTTCATTTAATACACTAAGTTAAGTTGAACAAATCTTTAAAAAAAATAATAAAAATATAAAAACACGCGATATTTTTTCCTTTTCAATACCAATCTGTATTATCAGGTAAACTTGGGGGCTTTATTTATTATTTTTTTTTAATCACATTTCTAGGACCAAATCAACGATACAATGTCAGATTACTTAGAAGCTACAGGCCTGCGGATACCACGTTACCGGGGACGCAAGCCTCCGAATTCACACACACACATGTTCACCCTACAAATTCCAGGTCGTTTCAACCATTATTACCGAGGATGTGAATGACACGTATACCTTGGTAATCATGAACATTGTTCATGCATACGATGGCCAAATCCCAGCTTCAATGCATGATCGTTGTGGATTTGATACAAGACGTAGTCACGACAAGACATTGTATTTTCCACTGTTTCATTTATTATAATATATTTGGAGAATAGCGCCCGTTCTATTTTGAGCGCAGTTATTACGAAAAAAATCATGGACAGTTGAAAAGTCACTGGGACAACAGGGCCTTAAACAGAAGGAAAATAAATGGACAATTAATGCATATAAACAAAACTGCTAGATTTCTGGCACAGTTAACGAAATGATAAAAAGTATGGATGTTTCTTCGACTGGGGTATATGTAAGTTACTTGCGATACAAGATTCCCCAGTTATATTTTTCAAGCGTGCAGTGGACGTGGGTCTCCTGTCTCGTCTCCTGATTTGCCAGCGAAGTCGGCAATTTCGGCAAGAGCCCTGTATAAATGTTGTGTTATAAAAACCTTCAAGGCCTAAGTTATATACTTACAGATCTTGTTAACTCAAACAGAATTCGGAAGTGGCGATGTTAAGTGCCGATGTTGACCTAAATTGTAGAGTATCGTACATTACCTATGTCTTAATTTACGAAAAATAAACAATTGCTACATACATGTACATACAATCAGAAATATAAACGTCTCGAAATATAACGGTTAACGGTTGCGCTGATGCGGTCATTGTTCAAGACTAAAACAATGGGTCATTGAATAACCTGTTGCTAGTTGGTATTCATTTCGTATTTTCATCCAATTATATATACACTGTGATCACTTCAGCCTCCGATATTCACGTGCGTGAAGATTGTGAAATCAAATTTCCGAGGCTTTGGTGTTGATGAATCTTCACCCGACTTTCACGTGGGGTTTCACGAGGTTCACGCGACTCACACGGAGTTGAAGTAGCCCACGTATATATTCATGCAAAGTTCACCCGACCCACGCGTGGGGGGTGGTCAAGGCAATTTTGGCATGTACTGTAAATGGAATATTCCATTGGGATAACTTCATTTGAAATACATAATATACCACATACATCAAATGGAATAGACCATTACAGTAGGAACTTACGCTTATTATGGTCTTGGTACTAGTTTTGGAATGCCCCCTGCTTTTGTTAGAGATGATGCTAGCCTCTCATCAGAGCTGATGTGTGGGGCTGTGTTCTCTGCTTCAGAACTATCCCAGTTGCTCTTCGCTCTCGTGATACAGGTCGGTCTTGTCTTCTGGCAGCTATCTATGTTAAGCAACAAATATCACAAATGAAAAAATAGTTATATTTTTTAATGTGAAGAAACTATAAAGGTAGGGAAGGATCTGTACAGATGATTACGGTATTTCTGCCGACGGGATTTCTTGGCTTTTAATACATTCACTTGAACAATTTCCGATCATCGCATGGGATTTTGGTATATGATCATTACCTGTTCAATTGTAATTATCAACTCGAAGTGTCAGGCTACGCCACATCCTTTTTCTGCGGCAGAACTAGGGAATGAGACACATAATAGCAAGCTCAATCTTGTCAACAAACACTGTGATTCAGCGAATCACACATTCATTGATTTACACTGAAGACCATGACAGGCGCGCACTGAAGCATGACGGATATGGGAGGTATGACACTCCTTTTCAATGGGCTGAATTGGCTGACACAGCAATGTCATGCTGAACAATCGTACTGCTGCAGCTGCTTAAAATGAGAGGTGGTACTATATTACGTTCATGTAAAACACAAACCAAGCAAACAAACACCTAAATTGTCAGCTGCTGAACAACCTTCATTATAGGGTCAGTCAGCATTCTTTGTATTGTTTTTGTTTCGTTGTTGTCGTTGTTTCAAAGACTTGATTCTAAAACGTGTTCTCCATTATATTAGCTGAAAGGCCATAGAATGACGAACCATATTTGAACGTTCCCTACTTGAGGGCCAATATACATCATAATTTCTATGTTTCCCTTTTTATTTTAGAGCAAGTAGAGGGCCAAAATTAATGGTTGCCGGGCCGGATTTGGCCCATGGCCGCCTATTGAGAACCCCTGCTCTAAAGATTACTCGCCAGAACCTCTGCAAGGTTTCCTGGGGTAGCTGGAAGAAGATCAGGACACTACCTGTGGGGTTGTGGAACAGCATCAAAGACAATGGAACCTATTTTGGTCTGCCCACTGTTGGGAGCAACAATGCACAGACAAGGACCTTGCAAAATTTAGTGAAGCAGCCATATATTGTACCATTACTATGAGAATACATAGTCGGCAGATTGTATAGGGATATCTCAGACCTTCATGGGTAGGGACCTATTGGCCATGAACTACACTAGGATTGACTCCAGGGATCAACCTTCAATTGAACCTGTAATTACGTACGCTCTTTACATCAAAGCTATTCCCTACTGCACAAATCTGCGGTATGTAGTACAAATTTAATATCAAAACCATATAAATGTGAACTAACAAATTTTAAGTAACAATTAAGTTTTCTTCAAAATATGAGCTGCCCAATCGGACAGTGGTGGTATCACATTTTAATTGCCCGAGAAAATTTTTCATTGCCCCTGCCAATCGGACATGCAATTTGTCGAGGCCTACTTTTTTTTGTTGCTTTTTTGCAGTTGTCTGTTATTACCAATTCAAGTATTGTGGCAATTTATTATTTTATAGTTACTATAGTTCTATGGTACTAGTAGTGTTAGCAGAAGTAGTATATTGGAGATATTTTTTGTGAGGTATGGCATTTACATTGTATGTAGGCCTATGTGTATTTAATTTGCAGTATAAAAAAATCAACCATTTTGGCAAAAATGGCATTGAGTTTGGGATAAAGAGCAATCCAAATTTATGATTGATAGATTTTGGTTTATCCAAACACACCCCGACCAAACACCGTGGTTCTCAATATGAACAGCCAGAGGTGTTCATGATCACCATTACTGAATACTAATGGCATGATTTTCATACAAATTTGAGTTATTCACCTACACATGATATTTTTATGTTTCCAGAAAAGAAAAGTATGGCAAATTCAGGAAGGTTAGGGCCTCGTGCTATTTAACCTGGGCTAACCCTTCGGGCAAGCTGCTGGAAAAGATTTTGTCGGACCTGAGGGAAAAAAAAGAGAGAAAAGAAAGAAATACCTTGGCCGAACTTGGGCCGAACTGACTGGATCGAATCCCAATGGCCAGGTCCGAATACTGCCACGAACATGAGTCTGCCATACCATAGCCTCATTCCCTGGATTTCTTAGCTTCTTATTAGCCCTATCTGTTTTGGGGTATGTTATTTTCATGTGTAAAATATATTCTTCCATTAATGGCCTAGACTATTCATTTGAGCAAATTGAAGAAATTTCATATTTTCTGAAAATGTGCCACTGCCATTAACAGCACTACAAAATCCTTGCGGGATGGAATTTGCACTGTAGCTTGTCTTAAAAACAAAAGACCCAGGAAGAATCAGTTTGAAGTGTTTTCCCCTAGATTTACATGTGAAAATTCTTCACTCAAAACCCACCAAATTCCTCAAGAATCATTGTCGATGAAAACAGCTCGAAAATCCTAACAATTGGATTCTCCAAAACAACACTAAGACACCTGTGACATCCATTGTTAGATCCAGTTAGGATGTCCCTGAATCTACTATACTATATACACTGTAAGTGCCATAATAAAAGCTCAGTAATTGATGGGAGGTGTTAAGCTGGTCGAGGGCTTGGCGTGCTGGAAGGAGGCAGAAAGTCACTACACAGGGAGCAGAATCCGACTGGGAAACGTTACTAGTTCATTTGTTCAGGCTCATACTGGACCAGCTATGCTTCCTGATATACATGAATGATATGGAATGTAATGTTAGTGGTGGCTCCTTTATCAGCAAGTTCGCAGATGACACAATCTAGCACATCCAGTGGGGAACAAAGAGAACATCAAAGATATGCAAAGGGATATAGACCATCTACACGCCTGGGAGGAAAAGTGGCAGATGAGGTTAATGCTGACAATGTGGCGTCATGCATGTAGGGTACCATAATCCACATCATACATATCAAATTGGGGAATGCTGATCTTCAAGAAACATCAGAAGAAGGACCTATGAGTGTTGATCCACAAATCCCTAAAAGTTTTCGGACACAGTGTGCTGCAGATGCCAGGAAAGCAAATAGGGCTTGGGTATGATCATAGGAATCGCATAACAGGGTAGAGGAGTTATACTGAAGCTCTATAAATCACTTGTTCAGACCAAACTTGGAGTACTGGTATGCAGGCGTGGGCCCATTATTAGAGGAAAGATAGATGCCTTGAAAAAGTGCAGGCCAGGGCCACCAAACTAATACCCAACTTGAGAAATCTACCAAGAAGTACGGCAAAAAGACTCAAAACTTACAACATTGGTAGACAGAAGGAAGAGGGGAGATATATTCATCCAAACATATCGTATCATGTCACAAATTGACAACATCAGTCCAGACTCCATGTTCAAGAAGGCCACATACCAGGTACGAAGGGCATTCTCAGAAATTGCAAAAACACGCTCCCAGGACTAGATGTAAGGAAAAACATTTCTTTAGTCAGAGGGTTGTTGACAGTTGGAACAAACTCCCAGATGAAGCACATTAATCACCCCACTCCTCACCTTAAGCGAATTTGTCTAATGGGTTTTTAAAATGCTTATTAAAGCCTACTAACCTGCCCAATTTACAAGATCAGCAACGCGAAGATGGAGGGGTGGCACTTCAAGGTAGTTCAAGTAATAATTGTTGACTGAGTGTGCCGCGATCAGTACAATGGCGTAAATCGCATGCCTATTGTTATCTTTGGGTTTACAGGCTGTTACAGCAGTGGACTTTTCACGCCAACACAGCAGATTGAGATTGTTCGAATCAGTTCAAGCAATTATTACTGAGATGGTTAAAGGGGGATGGCCGATTTAAGGGCAAGTGTCAACCCAAGGGTGCTTTTGTTTTTTAAAATTTATGTTTTTTGCACCCTTTTAACATCAAACTGTGTTCTATAGTCACAACAAGGTTATCCACTGTCAGACAATGCCAGTTATTTTGCCGATTTAAACACAACGATTATTAGAACCATTTAAAGTAACAAAAAAAACCGCTTGTTACATAAGACGGCGGGAATTTAAGCACATTTCACTCCGTCAGGTCGCAAGGCGCCCCATCGCATTGCGCGGTGAATTTTTGCTGCGTAAGAATCGTGCGCGTGTTTTAAAATGTACTTTTGGCGCGAACTCATCTGGAAAACGAAAAATAATATTTTGAAAATGAAACAAAGCGCTAATTTAGACCCAATGAAATTTCAATTTCTTCTAATTTCTGAGATATCGAGGACAAATATGTTTTGATTCAATAAGTGCATAAAGGTTGTATTTTCATCACTTCACAACATACTTAATTTGAAGTTCAAAGAAAAGTTATTTGAGAAAGAGAACAGCTTGAAATTGCTTTACAAGTCCTTTTTTTACTAAACCCGGATTTTCTCAATGTTCAATTTTTTCCACCAGCAAAATTTTGGCAAATTTCAGACAAGATTACTCCCAAAATACCGAAGTAAAAGGTAAGCTTTAACTTTCCTACGATAGCAAATCGTCTTGAATCTAGGGACGTTTTTCTAAATTTTTCATTTTTCGATTCTAAACTAAAGATTTCTCCAATATATACCAAAGTTGGAAAAGAACAGTAAATCAACACTTTTTTGACTTTTTTCCTTATATTTCGAAAGTAGACTCTAAGTTTTAAAAAATGAAAAAAAAACCGTCCCTAGACAAATTTGTCTTGTTTCTAAAAATTAACATAAGAAAATCATGAAAATTCAAATTGTTTTTGTTATGTCTGTCGGAAATTTTGGGGCACAAAAATCTTGTTTTTTCCTAGTATTTTTCTTAAAATACGGAAATTTCACAATTATCTGATGCCCCTATCTCGGTTTTGGGGTATGTTATTTTTCATGTGTAAAATATAGCTTCCAATATAATGGCCTAGACTATCATTTACTTACGAGCAAATTTGAAGAATTTCATACTTTTCTGAAATGTGCCCCTGCCACTTAACAGCACTACTACAAAATCATTGCGGATATGAAATTTGCACTTTTTCTTCTTGTCTTAAAAACAATAAGAACACCGAAAAGAAGTTTGAAATGTTGCACCTAGATTACCTGTGTTAAAAATTCTCCTCAAAACCCACCAATTCCTCAAGAAAATCAATTGTAGATGAAAACAGCCCTCTCCAAAATCACTAACCCATTTATCAGGGATTCTCCAAAACAACATCTAAACAACCTTGTGAATCCATTTTAGATCCATTAGATGTGCTGAAATCTACTAACTATATACACCTTATCGCCATAATAAAGCTCATGGGAATTTGATGGGAAGGTGTTAATAAGCCGGATCGCGGCTTGGTTGCTGGAGAGGAGCAAATCACTACTCAGGAGCAGAACATCCGACTGGGAAAACGTTACTAGTTCAGTTGTGTCAAGGCTCAGTACTGGGACCCGGCTATGTCTTCCTGATATACATGAATGATATGGAATGTAATGTTAGTGGTGGCTCCTTTCGCAGCAAGTTCGCAGATGACACCAAGCTAGCACACCCAGTGGGAACCAAAGATAACATCAAAGTATGCAAAGGGATATAGACCATCTACACACCTGGGTGGGAAAAGTGGCAGATGAGGTATAATTGCTGACAAATTTGGGGTCATGCATGTAGGGTACCATAACCCACATCATACTATCATGGGGAATGCTGATCTTCAAGAACACATCATAAGAAGGACCTCGGAGTGTTGATCCACAATCCCTAAAGTTTTGCGACACAGGTGCTGCCGCTGCCAAGAAAGCAATAGACAGTCTTGGGTATGATCAATAGGAATTTCGCATACAGGATAGAGGAAGTTATCCTGAAGCTCTATAAATCACTTGTCAGACCACACTTGGATTACTCTATGCAGGCTTGGAGCCCTTATCTAGAGCAAAGATAAGTATTGCCCTTGAAAAAGTGCAGGCCAGTGCCACCCCAAACTCATACCCAACTTGAGAAATCTACCCTATGAAGTCACGCCAAAAAGAACTCAAAACCTACAACATTGTTAACAGAATGAGAGGGGAGATCTTATCCAAACATATCGTATCATGTCACAAATTGACAACACCATTCAGTCCAGACTCCGTTTCCAGAAGGACATACCAGGGTACTAGAGGGCAGTCTCAGAAACTTGCCAAAACACTCTCCAGAACTGATGTAAGGAACATTTCTTTAGTCAGAGGGTTGTTGACAGTTGGACACACTCCAGATGAAGCCCAAAGGGGAGTAGGCTGTCCTGCTGCAAGGCTTTGATTTACGAAGAGTATGAAGACTGTCTTTGCATTTTTATGTCCACCGAGTGAAAGAATTTCTTCTGAGCTAACTCTGGTGGTAGGATAGGTTATAAAAAAGCAAAGAGAGGTGAAAGTGGTTCAAGAAAAGCGTTTGATATTTAAGGGTTGTTTTTTTCATGCGCGAGAAGTAGAGTGGAGACCTAAATGACCAATCAATTCGCAAAGGGGAGCATCCCTCTTTCGCGGCTAACGCCGATCCTTCCTATCTCAAAGGGTTTAAGGCTATGCCGAGTACAGTGTGCTAAGATTTTATTAGTGGGTATTATAACATCTTGGGTACCATGGAAGTATGACAGGAGATACTGAGGGGAGATAAGGAACAACGATCGATAACGCGAAACCACGGGGCAAGGGAACAAGAAAGTAGGCAACCGCAGAATTGATTGCAGCCTGAACCCTAAGCTAACTTATCCAATTAATGGAAGTAAGGCGGCGGAAAACTACAGGTGCAGGGGGAGATGGACAACTGAACACTGGCGCACTGGCAGGACTTGGTATCGCAAATGGGAAATTACTTTCTGTCAGGATAGGGGACGATGAATACCGAGAGGGGGAGGATAAAGGTGGCGAGGACCCCGGCGGGCGTTGCATGGTAGGGAGGAGGACTAGGCTGTAAGTAGGACAAGGGCGGTTCGGCTAACTATGCGGAAATTCCAGCCACTCATACCCAAAATACGCATCTCCGATGTTGGTGTTTAGGATATCGTCGACACAGGGAGAACCCCCCGAGAATCCAATGCAAGGTTGGAGGGAGGAAGCGGATGGGAGCATAGAACGGTGGATAATGCTGTAATAGGTGAACCCACGACATACCATATGGTGGGTTCGGGTGGGGTCAGGTAGCCAAAATTGAGTGTAGAAGAAAAGTTGAAGGGTGCCGTAGTGTAAGGCGTTAGGTACAAGCAAAGTGCCAACCAGTGGCAAAGTAATAAGGCGATTGATTTAATGAAAGGAGAGATTGTGAGGCTGTGCGCCGAGAGTTTGGCCATTAAAGTCCAAGTCAACGTAGGTGCACTTCTTGTCGTTCGTCATCGCGCACGACCCTGGCCAAATCCAGTACACATTGTCCGCTTATGGGAAAGGATTCTAGAGATAATTAGAAATACGGCAATGGGATCCATGAGTGACGTGATTGAGATAGCCAGGTAGAAAATTATCAGAGTGAATGGAGTAAGGGTGGGAATCCGACCGGTTATTTAGTGGGGTTAGTACGATTAAAGCTAAGTTGCAAGCGCTCGACAGCAAACCGCTGCCACTTATTCCCCACGAGCAAGCGGCGTGGCGTTGGTGGTCAGGTGAACGTGGGATCCACGTTCACAGAGGGAGAAGGGGACGGATGGGGGTAAAAAGTAAAGCGAAACAAGACAACTCCGCATGTGGTGTGATGGATAGGAGGTGTACCTATCTATCTCAAACTTTTTCACTTATCTTAAAGAGGAAATCCGATGCGTCGTGATCTGTTGTGCCGCAGTAATGAGGGAGGAAGTTTGTGTTTTCTGAAATTGAACATTATTGGCTGTCCTATGGGGCTTTCTTATATGACGCGACTGTGGGCCATAAGAGGCATTCTGGTATTATCAATTCGGTATCATGTAAAGGAATAGGCCAGAGCTATCTCTTTTTCACCAAACCAACAGTATCAAGTTGCGTAATAAGTGAATTTCCGCAAAAATAGGATAATGCTATGGCAAACAAGGGCTTGGTAATTCGAGGGATACACACATGCCTTTTTTTGCAGCTTTGCCAAGGATGGAAATCATCAACCTCTAACAATTGAGTGTATTTTTCACTTTGGTTAGTCCGATTCTCATGATTCAAATTCCTTATAGGTTACGTATAATGAAGTGTGGACATTAAACCAGCTTACCTAAATATTATTGAATTTTCAATGAAAAAAAAAATTAAACATTTGGGTATCAATGGGTACTAATCATCTCGGGGACACCCAGGTATTTTGCATACGCAGCCAACCGGAAAAGGGGAACGACAGAGGAAAGAACAACATCTTTCAGCTAATATATACACAAGTCACGTCAGAAGGGAGTCAGAAGATTCATTCATATATTTTGTTTTCTATGAACATACTCAGACAAGTATTTCTTCCTCTTTGTAAAAAAAACGAACCATGAAAGTTCCACAATTCTCCGCAAAGAAAGATCCTACGCTCACCTCGGCAATCAATCTAGACCTTCCGACCAACAAAAAGAAGGGGGATTAGGGCAGAGAAGACGAGATCGAGAAAAAATAGAATCAGAGAAGAAAAGGTAGGAGAAAGACGGCAGATGGAAGGAAGAGAGACAATGGAATGTGGCTGGAAAGAGATACGAAGTCAAAAGCGGCGCTAAAGCGAATGAAGGGGGAGGGGAAAAGGGGGGTATAAGGCAGCAACGCAGGGGAGGAAGGAAGGGCAAAGAGGTGGTGAGAAGAAAGCTAAAGGGATGACCAGATTAAAGAGGTGCGATAATAGAGGGAGGAATCGACCTGCACCATTCTACTTCAATTGATACAAAGGAACCGCCCCAATTGCTCAGGGAAAAAGTTCCCATAAAAATGAACTATTTCCCCGTGATGGTGGAAAAAGTAGCTTTTTATGGAACTTTTTCCCTCCCTCCGTGTGAAATTTGGGGAACTAGTCCCAAATATTTTAATCATGTATTATATTTATCCACCAATCAAATGACAAAACAGTTTTATGTGTTGTATAACAATGATATAATATCTGATGAGTCCAATCAATAGATAGGCTTTTCTCTATTTCTCTAGAAAGCCTTTACCAGTGTAACCTTTCCTTACCATGTCTTGAAGTTGCAAAATACATCATTTTTTTTAATTTTCGGTTTTTTTGTTTTTTTGAAAAATATTTGTAAATTTGCAGACATAGCTTCAAAGTGCAGGATAAGTCTGTAGAGATTCTCATAAGTTATTAACCTGTTTCCATTCCATCATTTCAGAATACAGAAAGGAAGAAAAACGTCAGTGTTCCAAAATACTATTCCTCCAATCAATTACGTGTTTGTAGTACGTGTCCGTTCGGACAGTAATGACTCAAATCTCCGATTTTGTCCTAAGGTTTGCTTCTGGTCTTATCAATTTGTCCGGGCTGTTAGTGATACCTGTACTGTGTACATGCCTGCAAAAATCTGATTTTGTATGAGTTTTTTTCGATTTGCTGATTAGGAAACAAATCAACTGATAGTGTCTTTAACCCAATGTAAAATAATCAATAAATCGGCCAGTTAGCAAACCAATGGGATTTATCACTTGTCTCTATACAATTATATCTGTAATTGCATGAAAGTTTACCGAAATTTTTATGTCAATAACTTTTAAAAAAATTGCATGGGGAGAGGGGTCCAGAGATATGGGTCCCCATCATCACCCCCCTTTCATGAGGTAACCAACTAACTGCAACTGTAGTTCTGGTGTACTCCTATATCTGAGATAAATATACTTAACCGAGATCGGACTGCGCAAGGCCGTTCCATTGTTAACAGCTCGAAGCGTATCCGAAGGCAGGTCTGTTGCGACTTGCATGCCTTGGCTGCACGATGGCGCTGTGAGCACCCTTAACTTTTTCTAGTGAGTGAGGTAAATCACGCAATGAGTAATTTTGCCCAATTTTGTGTTTTCAAAATTACCATAATCACCTTAGATCCCTATTCTGTTAAAAAAAATCACAGTTTTAGAAATGAATTGAGTCCAAATTTGTTTCAATTTTTTGTTGATATTAAAGAGAGAAATACCTTTTAGTTACTCCGTATAATTTTGAAGATATCCAGGAATGTCTTTAATACATTGGAATTTGAACAAATTTCTAACCTATGTCAACAATGGAGTTGTACAACAATTGGGGTCATTAAGTTTTTCCATGGCTTAATGCAAAAGTCTTTATTACTAACTGCGTTCAGGCGTTTTGGACAAATAACGTGGTGCGCCTCATTATATTAAAATTAACCCGCCGCCAAACTCAAATCTTGGCGGGTTTACATTGAAATGTAATGTGAATAACGGTACTGCTTCGGCTCAGTCAAGGGAATCGTTTAATTAACATTACGATACCGTACCCGACGCTGCCGCAACGCTGCAAACATCCATTGATATACTTTGCTTCGAATCTCTGTTCGTTTAAATTCATCTCAGCTTACATGTAGCGTTCTTTTGCCTTAGTTTCTGCAAAACTTTTATATCAATAAGTACATCAACGTAGAACTTGATGACATTCTAACAAAAGTTGACTGATTATCCAAAATGCTAAAATCATGATCAATAAATTTGGAACTGAGATGAGCACTGTTAGTAGAAAACAAATGTATTTCAAAATTATTCTACAAGGCCACTCTTGATATTCCTTAGTACACTCTCAAACTAATTCCTATGAATCCTCCGTAAAATCACAAATACAATCTATGAAGCAAAGGTGGTATTGTAAAAAGTAATTGGCTTTAGCTCCGCAGATTGATTTATGTACTAACAATCCTCAATGGCCGAGGTAGCAAAACAAGCCACAACAGCCTGGACCGATTTTAATTTTCCACAGTATGAATATGGTTTAAAAAAAAGGTGGTTCAGGTGCCACCTGCAGAGTGGTCGGCCCCACCATGGTGCTCTGCGCTAGAGGTACAACTGGTTGTCTCTCTCTTTCCGGGTGGGTGGCCAATGTTTGGTTTTAAATTACCTTTGGTTTTTTTTTTTAGGAAGCTCTTCTCAACACTGGTCACACTTGGGTGTGATCTGATACCCTGGTGCCAATTTGTGTGGTTTAACAGGTGGTTTTTAAGCATCGGAATTGCCTTCCCACACTCTTCATGAAACCCGCCTGACATCATTGTGCATGTCCAATGTGTCTTCAAAGACTTCCTTTCTCACCAAATGTCTTGTCTCCTTCCAACAATTTTGGCCAATACATGATATCTCATTCACGCTCCTCCCATGACCTCCCTGTGTGGTCCCATCTAGTAACTCTGCTGACAATTATTGTTTGAATGCTTTGCACATATTGGGCCCTTAATGTATTCGCTGTGGCTTGTACATTATTTATGTGTATGTTCATGCTACAATTCTCTTACAATTTACCACTATGTGGCAAGGCATCTTTGATACGTCCTTCGTGAATCATTGGCTATATGGGGGCGTTGCAACTTGTTCTTCATGTAATAGACTTTAGGAACACTTACTACAACCAAAACCTTTTCCTTTGTGTGTTTATTTCTATGGCGTCGCAAAGACAATTCTGTGGGAAGATTTACCACAAGATCCGCAAACAAGTTAGACTTGTGTGTATCTTCCTGCTGGGTTAACAGATACTTTGATAAAAGATTTTCCACAAGTCTCACCTAAATTCAACTCTGCTTCTTTGTTGTTTTATAACTTCATGTCACTTTAATCCCATACATGGATCAAAACCACTTCCACACAGGTGGCATTGTAAAGGATTATTCTTGTGAGCATTCTCAAAGTGAGCACGGCCTTTGCAGATGAATCAATTCTTTCCACACTCGTGACAACTTGGTTTTGGATGCAGCTGCTTCTGCATCCCATCCTGAACGTCCGACAGCCTTGACCATCATATATATCCATCAGACTGACCTCAACAGAGTAGAACATACTATCTGGAACCCTGGGACTAGATGGCTATGTTTACCACCATAACACTTTTGCAATATGTGCATCACTCTGTCTTTTGTGAACTTGTGCTCTTCACACAGGTGACTGTTCAATAACATTCTTCTGGGATAGCACGAATCACATTTCACAACACACATTATGGTCTTTGCCTGACATTTAAAGACTTAACTTCTGCCTTTGCCGGTTTCCAACTTTTGGTGGGTCTACGTTTGAGAGCCCGGCTTTGCCAAACTTTACTGTTTTTTGTCCGCTACTTCCACTGTCCATAATTGTTGCTGGGCCCTACGAGGTGTGGGACACGGCTTTTTGAGGGCTGGAAAATTCTGCGAACATGATGACAGTTTTGCAAATAAACTGTTTGAAAGGTGCTGCTGTTGCTGTCTCTTTCCCTTCTTTTAATATCCATCACTCCAATATATTCATACCTGGCAATTTTTAGAGTATTTTTCTTCACTCGGATGAATGTCTCAATGATGGACTTTTATTAGCAAACACCAGCTAGGTAGGGGTTTTTCAATTTTCCCTTGGGTCTTCAGCATTGTAATCATGTCGTCTGTGTCACTCACTAGAGTTTGCCTTCTTTTTTTTTTGGGGGTTCTCTAAGTCCAGTTTCATCAGCTGTAATCACTAACAAACACCACCATAAGAACAGGCAGGAGTTCATCTTCACTCGTACTTGCCGGCTCTCTTTAATCCCTACTGACGTTTGGCTGACTTCATTTTGAAGTGATTTTCCTACCTTTGGGACGACCCCCTTTTTGAGGGGGTTATACCAGCGTGCAACTGTTTTTCACAGCTTTTTTCATTGTCATAAACTTGGTGCGACGTACAAGTGTGCAATGAGGTTGCGGCGGGTTGAAAGTTTGGAAGAGCACTGGGGCAATTGACAAAGAGACTAGTTTGTCACTTTTAATATCTAATGACCTTTGGCTGACTTTATTTCGAAGTGACTCCTACCATTTTGGACGACCACCTTTGAGGGGTTTATACCAACCTCGAACTGTTTCCATTTTTCCACTGCTTTTTTCATTGTCATATTTGTTCTACCTAGCCATGTGCAATCACTGCGGCGGGTTGAGAGTTTTTGGAAGAGCACTGTGGGCCATTGACAATGATGTTTGTCCTTGTAGCCATCTTTTTTCTTTGGTCAAGTTTCATCTCCATGGTCTTCTGCAACTTTCTTCCGAGTAGGTCTCTTTATTTGTGAAGAATGTCTCACTGTTGGACTCTCGCAACATCACCCCTTCCCAGGAGAATCGGTAAGCAATTTTTTCTTGGTTTGCTCATCATCATAACCGGTCACCTAATCATCGAATTCTTTCTCTGGTTCAGAAGTCAGATTCATCAGGTACAACCTCGACGACAAAAACAGAACAGGAAATAGTTTTCATTCCACTTGACTTTGCTGGCTCACGTACTAATGTACCTTGAAGGGCTTCGCCCTGCATTTTTCCTCCTCAATTTCCCTCTTATATTATTTTTTTCCAGTTTGTGCATTGCCATTACAAGGAGTGCTGCAAGAATCAAACACAGTAATTGACCACTATAAAAATAGTGGTAAAATCACCTTTATACCAAAGTAAACAATATGAGGACTGAAAAATGCTCAATCATTCTCTCTCTCCACCCCCTCTCTTTCTCCTCTCACACACAAACACACCCAAGTTTGTATCGTTATACTTTCGAAGGACTCAAAGACCAGCCTATTGTTTCAATGATCCACACATGACTATTGTGTGTGCAGTAGTTATGTGATAAATTATGCGATATATCCTTGGATTTCATTTTTTAAAACCCATTGTCATTGTCTGAGCTGGTTAAAAGGGTTTTTTTTTCCTTGAAATTGCAAATTCCTTTCTTTTATCTCTCTGAATCTAGGTAGTATGTCAGCCATTTTGAAAAAGGGATCTATTTTTTTTAGTTAGGGTAGGATGGATCGTAAGTAGAAAAAAAATGTTAATGGTACCAGGTGTTTAAGGCTCCTTTAAACTCAACAACTCTTTTTAGACGTAAGTAAATGGAATTCCAATGACACATTGCTAGATTGTTAGACCATGCAGTATTAAACATTTTAATAGCAAAATTATATTTTCCCGTCTTTGTCCATGGTATCGGCGGCCATCTTGAAATTTTTGAATATTCATTATAAGCCATTTTTCCTCAGAAACCATATGAACATAAAAATCATGAAACCAAGTCTGATATAATATTTTGGAAGTAAATCTATGCAATTACAGAGGCTACCTCAAAATAATTATCGTGATTTTTTTTATATCGATGAAGTTTTTTTTGGTTGATATGTGAGTTTAAATGGCCTTAGGACAATGCGTGATCTCACCTGGTAGCGTACATGATCACACTATGAGTTCTTGTGGTATGGCACCCAACCCATAGATATTTTTTCATATATTGGCACTGAGAACATGGGAACTGATTTATCATTCAGTAAGACATGAATTTACTAACATATTATGAAAACAAACGGCGCATATTTTAATTTCATAATTTTTAATTCTTGCCTATTTGCTCTGCTTTCTACTTGTGTCTTTCATTCTCATGCCTGGTTGTGTCTTTCTATGTAAACTGAGTGGCAATGTGTGCTTGATACTGATAAAGCACTGATATGATACAGGATTATTCAGGAGAGCTGAGTAATACGAAATATCTCAAAGGGCTATTAACGCAATGTTAAATTACATCAGTATTCATGTCTACTGAATAATAACTATCCTACTTCAAGCTATTATAATATCTATCCGCAGGGCACCACCAGAACATGTCTACACTTGTAAATACATTAATCGACAACATGTGAGAGCAGTGCTATACATAATTGGCTAAATTAATCAGATTATTATAAACACAGATGTAAATTGGTGAATTTTGAATTACAATGTTTACAAGATTTTGTACTATATCACACAGTATATTACAGTAGAAACAATTCATGGGTAAAAAAAAACTGGAAAACAAGGTGCTTTTCCCAACTAGAATTTCGCGGTATCATTCTCCTCTCCTGCTTTCGCGCTCGCTATATTCAAAGAATATAAGCCTGTGGGTGGGCCGCCCATGACCTTTGACCCTAGGCACATGACCTTTGATCTCATCAACATATCAGGTATCGGCATTGTGCACCTATGCCAAAAGTTTTTTGGTTCCAATTGAACTTCAAAGTTTTCAATGATGCAATTTTTACATTTAAAAAGACCCATTTTTCACCTTGACCTCAACATGACCTTTGACGTTCAACATGACCTTGACCTCATCAACAATTAGGGCTCCATTGTGCCCCTATGACAGAGTTTGGTTCCAATTGAGTTCACTTTTTTCATTGAGGTCAATTACAAAAAAAACGTAACAATTGTGACACACACATACACCACACATCCACACACACATCCACACATACACACCACAGGATTGCTAAGTGGTCCTGCCAGCTATAGCTGGCGGCCCCACACAACAGAGGTTTAGATAAAATGGGTTCAATCTTTTTTAAATGTAAGCAGAGTGGTCAACATTGATAATTTTTTAAGCGACGCGAAAGGGCGCTCAAACATTTTTTTCCATTGGTTGCACTTTACCGAGGTCAGATAATCAATATTTATGCAAGATTAAAAAAAAATTAATGTAGGAATCAAAGTTGATTGTCTTAAAACCAGTGCATTCCACGAACATTACCACACAAATAAAGTAAATCTTACAAATATGCTTTGCAATATTCCAATGGATTCTTCCAAGAATGAAAAAATAAACACTTGGTCCTACACTACTGCCGGCCCCGTACACAGGGGGGGGTGGTGCAGCCCCCAAATCCCACAAAGGGGTAAAAGGTTCCATTTTGTCTGATTTTTTTGATAAAATGTCAAAACTGTAGACGAAATTTTGAACCAGAAAGTCCACTTGGTTTGTTGATTAATTTTCAACAGTCCCAAAAGGTACGGTTTTAGGGGGTTAAGGTCTCACTTTAGTTAAGCAAAAAGGTCCACTTTTTTCGAAGTCCCCGCCCCCTCCCATAATAAATCCTGCATACGCGCCTGACTACATAGACGTACTTTAAAACATGTGATATTTTCCTCATGTTGTATAAAATAAATATGTTAAATGTACCTGCATAATGCCACTATAATTTTAAACTCTTGTCGCCAAAATATGGACACCCCACCACCAGTTTTGTTCACATGATTGTGCTGGTACCAAACATATGTCCCTTGTGATAATCCAATGACAAACTTTAAAAAGTCACTTTATTCTCTGTTAATTCTGTAAACTTTCAGTCAAACACTTATTGTGTATCCCTCCATCATACAATTCCCTAATTCATTCCCTTCATCTGCTTTTTTTTTTCAAATTAACTATTTTCGAATTGTTTATATTGTATTTTCCATCCTAAACTTAACTGTATTTTGTTGTAGAATTCTTAGTTTTGATAGAGAATAAAATGTTTGAAATTCAGTGTATACTGACATGCCATATTTTTTTTCTGTGTGTCTTAATGACCTTGAAATTGAAAAGCCATATTGCTTTGACACACTATTTTAACTGTTCTCCTCACCCTGTATCACATGTACATTATACATTTGTGAGTCTGATAAACTTTTCACGTTAAACACTTATGGGCAGTAATCCCTCCTTCATGTAATTCAGTGTTAAATGATTATTTTATACCCATGTGTTTAATTAAATGTACCTCTTTGAAACAGCCATATTGTTTTGACCAATTATCCAACGGTTGATCAATGAAAAAGAATTATTATAAATAATTATTTGAAATTACCTCATAAATGAAATTAATAATACCATTCAAATACAAATATACACATCTATAGCAGTATAGAACACAATCAACATCAATTTTCCTAAGAAGTTTCGTGTAATTTTTAAATCCCCCAAATTGAGATTGATTGGGCCAGTATCCTTTATATCCGGTAACCTTTAACTGTGCACAACCTGGTGGCCTGAAAGCCAGTGTGGGGCAGGGTGCATAAGTCCCCACACCAAACCAAGACTCCCTTCATAATCCCCTTACTTAAAAAACTAAACAAGCTGAAAAATAAAGTTAAATAAAAACTGTACTAAATCATGTCCCAAAAACTTGCTTCCTCATTGTGCTCCTCGCTATTTGACATAATATGCAAATTGTCTCTTAATTTTAAGAAAAATAAGCAGCAGTACCACAATTTTGACAACCTGATTTTCATGTAACATTACATGCAAAGAATGTATTCCCTCTGTAACAATCAGAACAATTCATGATTTTGCCATATAGGCCTAAAAAAAATCACGTTTTATTACTAGATCAGAAATGTGCTAATCACAAACAAACAGCCTACCTGGTTAGTTAACACCAAAGTTTTAATCCGGTTTGTTTCCCCGTCAACGGGGTGGCCGGATACAACTCGCCCTCAGCAATACCACTGTGTGACGTATTTATTTGAGCCAAGATAATCTTGGAAAAAAGACAATCTTGGAAAAAAAAATTAGTTGGAACACTCACTACACATTTCTACATTGCTCACCCGGGACCCCAGAGTTGAAAGCCTACAATGGCTGTTATCACTCACTTGAAAGCCCTAATCTTCCACTTCAACTTACTCTTCTCCAACCCCCATCAATCTAGGTTGGGGAGAATTGGGCAAGACTGCTGATGGTGATACCCCATTCAACATTGTTGGGGGAGACGGGGGAACCGTAATTCCAACAGCGTTCAAAGTGTTTCCAACAATTTTCTGCCCCTCCAGATTTTGCCTATTTTGTAAAGTTGACAGCACAACATCTTGTTTGTGGATGTTTAGATGCAAATGCCGAGTAATTTTATAAGCAGTCAGTACAAGTCCAATACAAAATGTTTTGGGCAACCATAGAGGAAGCTGTAGTGCTGGAAAATCCTCATTGGGTTGTTAGTTGAAAGTAAATATTCTTGCTTTTGGAGTTATTACCGGGTGAACTGAGTTTGCAAATCATACACCTTTGTATGATGATTTGGCATCAAGTGCGACATTTTATCGCATTTTTCAGAATCATTACTTTTATAGACATTTACTTATACCTATTTCTAGTTCCCCACAACATTTTTGGATCCCATTTTCAGGATTAACCCTTTTCCCCTGACTTGGGCCCTACTTCTGCACAGATCACTTCAGCGGATTCCATTGTTTTTAGCACAGTGAAGTTTGCACCCTTACTCAAGCTAGTGAGACAGACCACACATCTACTGAAGCCTGCCCTAGTTTTCTACAGAGTGTCTCGCCTCGAGGCGTTTTTCACTGAACCTGCAACACCATAATCGGCTCGTCTGCCACACAATTTTGCAACGGTAGGTCAGTAATTGCCAATCTTTATCCCTAAGTCCCTGGTATGTGAGGCCATAATTTGCCTACCACGGTCCAAGGAAAGTGTAAATTGGAAATTAAATGTTGTCGCTAGTGTCAGTGGCCTTTATGCTTTAAGTTCAAATAATTATTATTATATTTCATTTCTCACAATTTCTGCAATGGTGGTCCAAACACGCATAAAAGTATTGGGCAATGTCTATTACACCAAACAGTTAATTTTGATCCCAATTTTTCCCCCTATATGAGATTTAAGATCAACCATCTCAAGCTCAATCCCTTCCTCCCACCCACTGATCACTGTTCCAAGCGTTTGGTTCTGAATTGAGTGATACTTTTTGAATAGAAATCTTTTTCAAGTTTCAAAGCTGTAACTAATTTCACAACTTTAATTGCAAAACCTTGCATACCATTAAAGAGAACCTGTACTAAGAATATTTATATACAATATAGCGCTATAAAATAATTGTGACCCATATCGCGTGGTTTTCACTGGATAAAGTGGAATTAATCACTAACCATAAAAATGATTACAAGATTTTGTCTGACCATGCGCTATGTGAAATTCGCGCTAGTGCCTAGGGATATTATACGCTGTTATGCGATATGTGCAGCACAAACGCGTCACTGCATCACCTGTCACCAGTTACGCTTCATAATGTGTTTCCTCCTGATGGCATGTTGGACGCAACTGAACGGGCATCGGATCGCATAACAATGTTAGACACTTATAGCTTGGTGTTTAAAAACTAGCGCATGGTCCACTAATGGTTTTGAAGTCATTTTTATGGTTAAAACTAATTTTTGTTTTTTCAATGAAACCACTCTATATGTGGTCATAATTATTTTATGGAATTATTGTATAATATTAGAGGTGGGCTATACAGGTCAATGTTTCAGACACTTTGACACGCGCTCATTTGGATGACTTTATCCCCCCTGACCACCTTTTAAGGAAAAATGAAAAAGTGCGAAACCAGGGAATGCCCCATTCAAACAATCCAAAATGGCCGCCACTGTCACAAATTTATTTTTGACCATAACTCGGTTATTTTTTTTTTTGCTCAATTTGCTTAATTTTGGTGGCAATACCCATGTTTTGGGGTATTAGGAATCATGCTATGCCACTTTCATCAAATCTCACCGATAATATTTTTTTAGCCTTTCGTTTTCCTTTTTTCCCTTAAAAATGAACGTTTTTTGCTTAAAATTGAGCTCTGAGGGCGCTTTCCTTCCTATAAATGCGCATCCCGATTGCATAATGTTGGATTTTCACATTGAAAAAGTTGAAGAGAGTTTCATTATGAACCCTATGCTGAAAATTTGACTTGCGTGGTGTTTTGCGTTTTACACTATAGGCTTTTTAATGTCATTAAATGCCCTCCATTATGGTTATTCCATTCTTCAAATAATGGATCCCCGGCTCATGTGTGTAGGGGGGTCCTTTCTCCGTGGCGGATGTGATCTATCACTAGGATTATTATTACTTTATTCCTGTTTCTTTGTTGCCTTTTATGCGTTAATTCAATAATATTATTATATTTCTTTCTCACAGATTTGAATAATTGTGATCAAAAACAAGCATTACAAGTTATATTGCATGTCCTATTACACCAAAAGTTAATTTTGAACCCATTTTCCCCCCTATGAGATTTAAGATCAACCATCTCAAGCTCATCCCTTCACTCCCCCCCACTGATCAATGTTACGAGTTTGGTCTTATTGAATGATACTTTTGAAATAGAAATCTTTTAAGTTTCAAAACTTTAACTAATTTCAAAACTTTAATTGCAACACCTTCATCCATTAAAACAAACCTGAACTAAGAATAATTTATACATATACGCTCTAAAATAAATTATTGAACACATATCGAGTGGTGTCATGGATAAATGGAATTATACTACCATAAAAAATGAATTAACAAGATTTTGTCTGACCATGCGGCTATTTGAAATTCGAGCTAGTGCATGGGATATGTATACGTGTTTGCGATATGTTTCAGCACAGCGTCATGCACCTATCACCAGTGACCTTTCATCAGGTGTTTCCTGTGGCCATGTGTGAACGCAAACGCCTTGTATCGCATAACCTGTTATACACTTATAGCGTGGGTGTTTACATAGCGCAGTCAGACTAGATGGTTTTGAAGGTCTTATTTATGGTTAAAATAATTTTGGTTTTTATGAAACCACCTCTATATGTGGTCCAAATAATAGTTTATGGACTATATTGTATCTATAGAGGTGGGCCCTATACAAGGTCATTTTTTCAGATCACTTTGAACACTGCCGCTCACTTTGAGACTTTCATCACCCGACCACACTTTCTATGATAAAAATGACAAGTTCGAAACCATGGTGCCCCATCAAAAAATCCAAAATGGCCGTCCAAATTGTCAAAAATTTGATTTTTGACCATAACTCGGTTATTTTTTGCTCAATTTGCTTAATTTTTGGTGCAATACCCTGTTTTGGGTATTCGGAATCATACTATATTACTGTGCAACTTTCATCTCACGATAGCGCCTTTCGTTTTCCTGAAATACCGTTTTTTTGCTAAATTGAGCTCTGAGTGGGGCGCTTCCTTAAGGCTGCATCCGATTAAATGTTTATTTTAACATTCAAAAGTTTGAAGAGAGTTTCATTATGACCACTTGCTGAAAATTTGACTTGCTTGGTGTTTGCAGTTTTACAACTAGGCTTTTTAATGCTAAAATGCCCATCCATTAATGGTTATTGCCATTATTCAATATTTATCCCACGGTTCATGTGTGTGTAGGCCTTTCTCTTCGCTGTGATCTACACTAGGATTATGATATTACCTAGTCCGTTTCGTTGTTTGGTTTACAAGTGCCCATTCTTACTATTCTTTTTAATTTTTCGTTAATTGGTTTTTATGTAATGTTTATGTATCTCATGTCATTATTTAATTTGTCATAAACAAATTAGGGACAACACCATTCATTTCTTGCTCTGTTTGCTGCCAGCTAGTCCACAACCGTTGTGCTTTTAATGATTCTGCTGACGCTAATTATTCCATCACCAAACTTGGTA
>JAMKCH010051715.1:0-10048 GCA_023653785.1 Ophioderma brevispina
GTATATTTTGGAAATTTTACCCAAACTGCGCATTCTTATTAATGGCAAAGTATTTGAGCAAAACATGGTAAAATCAATAGCTGCATAGATATTAAACTGTCTGTGTTAGATAGAAAATGTGGATCAAGAAATCACACACATTTCGCCAAAATTCGATTTAAAGCAATAACTGATAATAAATGCTGCAACGTCATTAACATTAACAGTTATGCATGTTTATACATCCAGAGGCACTTATACCACAAGAAGTAATTTTAACGCATCCCATGCCGCTATAGTGATAAAACTTATAGGATAATTATTTACATTATCAACCCTTACTAAAAAAAAGACCAAAAAAGTCAATTGTCTTAAATAGCAATATTTGTGTCAGGGCGTGTTGTTTTACCGCGGATAACAGTTCAAAACGGATAACAAGTCAAAAGCTAGGTGACGTAAGTGGGCTATGACTGTTGTATGAAACTTTAATTAAACCATCACACCGACACCCGTGTATTTGAGGTAGGATTGCGGTTAGCAATAGCGTAGTTCACTTATCTAGAGAAGAACATTGATCTTCGCAAATCACGTTTTAGGAAATAATATGAATATTCTAATGTCAACATCAATTTACTTTTTGCGCTAATAGGGTACACAGTGGGTCGCCAATAATAATAATAACAATAATAATGAACCTTATATAGCACAAAGTAAGCAAGGCACTTTTAAGGTTTTAGCAAAGGTTATATTTGATACATTCCACTCAAGAGGATTTGAGACTCTCATGCTATGAATATTTGATAAAAATGATCTTTATAATTTTGGGAATAGCATCGACCAACGAGAATGAAATTAAAGTATATGTCTTGAAGCAACATAAGATCCTGAACATAAAGTGGTGGAACCTCATTAGTGCAAATTACTATAGAAAAGGTACCAAAGCTTTATATTTTGACAGGATCCTGGATCGCTATTGCTCTTGAAATGGTTCATCTATCCTTGTCTGTGTTACAGACCTTGTAACTCTATTACTCCATGGAAAGATAAACTATCGGGTACTGTCAGCTACAGGGACTCCCAGGGGGGGGGGGGGGGCACTCAGAGATGAAGCGTTCGCCACATGCGTGAATACACAAATTTTTTTTCAAAACACCCCCTAAACGAGTTTTTCTTTGTGAGCAAAATTACCCCCTAAACAAGTTTTTAGCGCGATTTCTCCAAAAAGTTTACCCCCTAAACAAGTTTTTAGCGCGCTTTTCCCAAAAAAATTACCCCCTAAACAAGTTTTGTCCTAATTACAACCCCTAAACAAGTTATGGTCTAAATATGACCCCCTAAACAAGTTTTGCACGAATGTCAACAATAGGCTTGATTTGGGGGTTGCAAAAAGATCATGTATGCTGTCAAAGAGCACCACATTCGCATCCTTCCTGACCGCTTGAATCCTTATGGATTGTTGGCCAGTACCAAGTAAGACAATACAAGAGCATTCTTGGGATTTCACCCGAATTTTTTCTTGCATCCCCTCCCTTCCAGACGCCCATGAATATGTCAGAGTTTGACATCGAATTTAGATTCAGTAACAAGGTCATGACGCTTTCCAATTCAACACATCGTCCCCAAGTATAGGCCTAATCAAATAACAAGCTATACAAATCCATCGGAAAACACCGCGGTCATGGCGGTGGACTAAAATACCTGATGAAATCAGATAATGGTGCAGAATTTTGCAGCTTAGTTTCATGGCATGCCCGAACTAAATTGATTTAAAAATACCTTTTTATCTTATGTCTATTGCTAAAATAATTTGTGTAGGTGGTCCATCTACTTCACATCCTATTTAAATAAAATGAACAAAATTGCAAGCTACCAAATGGCGTATTCCGTTGCTCTCGTACGCCCGCCCGTACGAATCACTCCATCAACTTTACAAACTTTGACGCTGTCAAGTCTGTTTTGTTTACAAGCACGATTTACACGCAAGTCTCAAATGCATATTGTGACCGCTTTGAGCGCAGCGTTCATAACACTGTCAATACTAGCGACACACATAATCTGCGAGTAATGATCCAATAGGTGCCTGGGAGGTTCTGGGTTTTTTCAGGATTCGATGTACTCTTGGCATTGGTGCTTCACGGACGTCAAAAAATTTCAGATCATCAACAAAAATATTACAGGGAAGGTAGTTTTCGGACATGCGGAATAGGAGCGACAGTAGGTACAAAACATGATAAAAGAAATGTACCCTAAACGCGTTTGAGCCAAATTTAAAAAATACCCTTTTTCATGAAAATCGGCGTTTTTGATACCCTAAACGCGTCACGCGTGTGACGCGACCGACACTAAAAAACACCCCTTTTCACGCGTTTTTGGTCACGCATGTGTACATCATTATAGTTGAGTGCCCTCCCCCCCGGGAAGGGACCAAACTTACCTCTCTCGAGTTTCGATTCCCACCACCCCACTTTCTTAGTAAAACAGTGTTTTTAAATCTCTCTAGATTCAACCGCCCACCCACCCCACTTAGTAAAACCGAGCCTTTGACAAAGACTACATTTGCTTTCATTTGCAGTGTGTACTCTGGTATAGGATTGCGCATCCCTATGTACACGTAGATCTTGATTTAGAAACAATTGTGACAACTTTCTGGATCGTCGATTTGTACTACACATACATTATGAAGAAGGCTCAAATTATAGAAATTTATTTATTCCAAGTGAAAAGAATAAATATTATGACATCCACGTGCCATAAGTGCACATTAACGTTAATAAAACATAAAAAGAAACTACATGCAGAGGATTTATTTTTTTATTCAAATTTACACTCACGAGAATTTGAGACGCATTTTATGAATACTTGATAGAAGTATTTGATAAAAGATGACCTTGTTCATCTCGGAAATATCATCAGCTAATGAGAATGAATTTAAAGTATGCCTTGAAGCAACAAAGAACTTGAACATGAAGTGACGGAACCGGCGTGAAAGCAGATATAGTCCGGTGGGAGTCATAAGCCCGGGTGACATAGACGACATAAAGCGTGAAACTAATGTGCGTAAAGAGTTCCAATGAATCGAGCCCTATTGTTCACATGGTTCACGGATATGGTACGCCGCGACAATGGGTTACTTCTACACCGGCTTGAGTATAAAGTACTCTGAAAAAAAGCAAGGCTTATTTTGACAGGATTCGTGATCGCGAAAAAATCTATTGCATTCAGCATTTACGTATTTCGTAATGCAAGTTGTTGGGAATTGGGATTGAGTTCTGGAAACACAAAGAAAAACGATTGGGTGCATATGCTTCTCATATTTTTTATTGTTTGCAGACAAAGTGGGATTTAAAATGCTTGTTCTATGCATACATCACGGACAATTAAGAATTTATTGGTGAGGAGTATATACGAATAAGTACGATGTGTTGAGCACCTTGACCCAAAATTTCATTGTAATTCGCGACTAGAAATCTACGCGAGTTTACCCGTAAAATCTAAGAAATTACTCGATCCTGAGATAAAAGTGATTAACCAGTGTTGTTTGTGTATTTGAGTGTGGAAAAATTGGAGGGCCAACCAGTTCTGACGTAGTCGATGAGGAAATTAAGTTAGCGAAATGCGACAAAAGACCGGAGAAAACAGCATTCTCGTAATGTGAATAAGTAAATTTCTTTCTTGAACAATTATTGTGAATAGGAAGTGTGGCAAATTCTACCTGAATTATCACCTTTCTATAATAATAGTAGATCTGCTTTTTATTTAGGAATAACGGAAATAGTACATTTCACCTTAGTAATATATTCTTACGCAGTACACTGAAAATACGATGAATGCCTTAATAGATATTTGGATCATTGTACGTGGAGTGATCAGTTCTCTCAAAAACCAGGGACATTTATAATGACAGTACTTGAAGAAGTTACAAAATGTTAAATATGATAGTTTGAGTAATAATTTCTTGGCCATGGCGTACGCACGCGTTGCTTGTTGCGTGAACTGCATCTACGTGCAACCCAGTGGTCCGCCATTTTGGCGGGGAACCGGGCGTACCTAGTAACTTGGCCATGAAATTATTACTCCAACTATAGTCATTATCAGAACATTGTATCCATGTTTTTTTTTATTTAGAATTAGTGCGTTTTTTTAGCTGATCATTAAATCAACTGCTTCTTATTTTATTCTTCAAAAGCTAGTTTCAAAAACATCAAGCCACCATTTGAAGAATTCAACCTGCTTGAAGAAACCAAATTACTTGACCTAGGGAAGGTAAATTTTGTTTTAAGTATTCCTTTTATATAATGTAAATAAATAATGATTATGGTCCTGTAAGATGTGATATGTGGTTTTGTTGTAGCTGACATAAAATGTAGTATCTTCAAGTAAGTTAAAATATTTTTCAATTATTTCAAGTCGGATAAAACTGGTTAACAGTAGGTGTGAATTTGAGGGCGTGAAAGCCTGAGAAGTGTAAATGCCACAGTTCGTATCGTAATCGATTGTCATGATTCAATTAGGAAAATGCGACAAAAGTAAAATAAATTAGTTCTCACGTATTGTGAATAAGTAAATCTTTCTTGAACAATTATGAATAAAATGTATGACAAAATCCATCCAAAATGGTCATAGCAATATATCGTATTCTTACTCAGTATACTAAAAAAAAATACGGTTAATTTTTTTAATAGACTATTACTAACTTGGATCACCCTCCGCCATCAAGTGTCTGTGACCATTCGGCAGATGCTTACACAATAGGACCGACAATTATCACGATAATCTACCGAGTAGGAACAATAATCTATTGAAATAAAATGTATGCCTAATGGTGTTGCATTGCTACAAAAAGAAGAAAAAGATAAGATTTTACAAATGCGTATGGATTTAATTGTTGGGTTTACTCACGGGAGATCTTTAAGAATATGTCAGATGCATTTAAAATGCAGCTGAAGCATTGAAGAGAACATTGAACTATATCCTTACATATGTGTTCACCATTAATCATATTAGTGAAGTGATTCCTATTATTTAAGCTTATATGAATGTTGTCATCACATGTCAAAGGGAGAACATCGTGAATCACATACCAAATTGCTTACGATTACCAGATCGAAGATGAAAGCACATTTTGATTAAACGTGTCCCAAACCGATTATAACATATGATTTTCTGTGTTTCATACATGACCAACATAACTTAATTCCAAATTTAATTTGAATTCGATACCATTTTAAGGGACCAGTAATTGTGTGCATTAAAATAGTACATAGTTTATTAAGGCTCAGTCACACACTGCCGATTTTTTGCAAGAAAACCACTTCAGACTGGTTCCGATTGACCAATTTTTGAAAATCGTGAAGCAGTTTTCTTTTTCATGTAGTTTTGGCAAGGTTTGGGCCGGTTGTACAGTGGGCTGTAGTCTTCCCCATTAGTTGCTGAAAACCGCCTTCCAGATTGCTCAAGAATGGTGCCGATTGGCCATTTTTCGAAAATCGTGCGTAGTCTTTCCTTTTTCGTGTTAGTTTTGGCAAGGTCTAGAAACTGTCCAGTGTAGTATTCTGCAGTCTTGTGTGTCGGGAGCACGTGAAAAATTCGACAAAATCGCCCACGATTTTTTTTAAGCAGCTTAAAAAAATCGTGGCGAGGTTATTGTCGAATTTTTCAGTGCTCCCGACCACAACAAGACTGCACAGGGACTAGTTCCAGACTGGCCAAAAAACTACACAACGAAAAAAGGAAAAATACTCACGATTTTTGAAAAAAAATGGCAATCGGCACCAGTATCTTGAGGCAGTCTGGGGGAAGCGGTTTTCGAGCATATAATGGGGAAAAAGACACAGCCGACCGTACAGGACAGGCCCAGACCTTGCCAAAAAACTACACATGAAAAAGAAGACTGCTCACGCTTTTCAAAAATTGGTCAATCGGAACCGTACGGGAGCAGTCTGGAAGTGGTGTTCTTGCAAAAAATCCGGATGTGTGACTGAGCCTTTACACAGGGCAGTACGCAGGATATATGGAGGGGGGCGGTTGCGGGGGCTTCGAAAAGTGGACCAACCCCTTAAAAATGGTCCATTTTGAACTTTTCTTTTTTTTTTTTTTTTTAATTTCTTATCAAAATTCTCTCATTTTTTTATTCAGCAAAAGAGTGGGGACCTTTTGACCCTTTGTAAATTTTTTGGGGTGTATTTTGTAATGTAAGTCCACTCGCAAAACTACCATTAAATTGCAATTTGATTGGTGACTGAATATTTAAATCATTGAAAACAATTTGTGCCAACCCTCGGAATAAAGTATGAATGAAGGCCCTATCCTCTTTTCTGTCTTTAGCAGGACAAGGCGCCGTCAAATACAAGCTGGTTAATTCTCTATACACGATTACGATTAGTGCATTTATTTTGTTGTACATTCATGTGAATATGTAAGTTTAGAACCGTAAAGCCCACGAAAATTAATTGTATAATCAATTATTCAAGTTACCGGTTTTTGCGTTTAAAATATTTCAAGAAGCGGGCAATTTAATTTTGCGTTTTAAAAATATTTTCAAGAATCTTGCCAATTTAATTTTGCACTCTCAATTTTGAAGAAGCATATTTTTCCTTCTAGATAACGGATTGGAAGAAAGAAATGACAAATAACAGTTTAGTAATCAGGGCGTTAAGGGAATACTTAACAAAAAACCCTATGGACTTTTATTTTATAATACTCTGTATTATGTCCAAATAGAGTTATGCAATGAGTGCTTTTTAAGTTAAACCTTAATTTTGCAAAAACTTTCATATCGTGCACTTGATGGATGCATCTTAAAACATTATCGTAGAAATGTTTTTGTTTAAATGTAACGAGTCCATCCCAAAATCTGTTTGTCTCAAAATGTTATTTAATACGTTTCCCAGGGAAATTTATTGAGTTGATGTTTATTTCATTACCTGTACATGTTTAAAGATGAAGAAGAAGGACGCTTATAGTGCCTAAATGAGCTGCCACCCTTCTGGTTGTAATTTAACCAAGACTTTGGCCTAAGCTTTCTCATGAAATCTTGTCTCAGTTCATTGATATCACTCAGAGATGGGGAAAGATGAGAAAAGCTTACTCAAAAATTCCAGGTTAAAGGGTTCAAGTTAAGAAAGCAGGGTAATATTTAGCTTTCCATTGTTTATGACGAGCTTGCCGCTATACTCCTTATAGCCTCTCAAGTGTCTACCTTCCGTTGGTCAAGAATTATTGAGATTGATTTAAGCCCTGGCAAGGCCAGCAAAAAACATAAGTGGCGTACATCAATAAGATGTCAAAGAATTATTAACGTTCGACCAGTCTCCTAAAATTAATGATAATACATTAAAAGGTAATAAGTAATCAGCTGGATATAGCGGTAGTGCGTTCATTCAGGAACTTAAATAAAGCAAAAAATCAAAACAGTGAAATCAAGTTAGACAAAGTATTTAAAGCAAGCAGTACTCCTGACATGACATGACCACGACAAAGTCAGACAAAAGTCGCAGAATTAGGCGGTTTCCAAGACTGAAAGGATGTCCAAACATGGGGGTTCTAGTCAGGATTCATGTTTTGGAGCCAGCAGCGGGAGCAGTTAGGTAGTCGCAAGGAATGCGCATTACTAAATGTGAAGACACATAACAAATTGTGCACAAAGGGCATGCCATCTGGCTTCCCGGTGGATAACAAACCAAAGAACACGCGACATGTATCCAGCGCAGTCTAGCAGCCGACTCAATTGTGACTTCCGCTCGTTCGTCTGTCAGGTCACGTTTAGAAGAAGACAATCAAACAAACTATTTCCTACCTAACAAAAGAAATTAAACTAAACGAAACGAGACTAAATAAAAGCAAAATTAGAATGAACAAAACTACAATTATCTACACGCATCGTAAGTGAGCTCAGCGGACTGGCTTTAAACATATCTCTTTGCTACCTTTCGCTTAACTATGACGACAACATAGTAGCAATTACAATCTACAAATCGTAAATCTGTAGTGGTAAGGTTGATACATCCACGGCGGGTAATGTAAAATATCCAATTCTTTTGTATCTTCGAAAGCGTTTAGAAAGTTAACGGCTTTCAGTTGGTATTATTGTTTACAGTCAGTCGGCGTGGTTTGGGTGCTCCAAGGAGGAGCAGATATCAGTTGTCACTTTCTTCCCTTGTGCCACTTGTTTTGAGCGCATATTCGAGTATTGCTGTGGTTTGCGCCAAACTAATACAAGTGACCAGAAATTATTTTGGATACTATCAGGAAATTATACAAGCGAGTCAAATATTACACACTTTTGTAATTTTATTTATGTGGGCACACATTACAAGACAAAGAATCTTCAGAATTTAGTTTATCCCAATCTCACCAATACATTGTTTACTTCAATGTACTGAGTACCTGGAACAAGATACAATTTTACATAAAGAAATACGTACACGGGAATATGGGGGGATAGCAGCTGGAATCCCCCCGATAAGCGGCCCCCGTCACGAAAGTTCAAGGAAGACGCCGGGAAAGCGGCCCACCCAATTAATGTTCACCAAAAACAACGGGCGTTGATGAACCAGCCTTTTCAAGGTTTTGCATAACATTAGCCCAATGGCAACGCATTACGGGAAGGGAAATTGGAAACGCTTCCATTGCACTGAGACAAAATTTTAATCGCGTTCTAGATTTAGCACTGAAAGAAGTCGCTGTTGTTGCACGAGTTACGAGTAATTTCAGATGGGGGCTTGTTCGTGAGGCAGGGTAGTGAGAAGTTATTCATTTTAAAATATTTGGTACTGACTCAGTATGAACGTTAAAGGCTGACTCAATTTTTTCAAACCATCTTCAGGTTTAATTTAAAATATACATAATGCGTGTTCCTATAATAATCACTGTGTTGAAGTAAGAAATCGAGTCTTTCATAGCGAAATCACAACTTTTTATAAAATTTAGATGCGGATTTTTTGGTTTTTAAAACGGGTATATATGACACTGTCATACAGGTCCCTAATGTGCTTAAATGTTTACTGCGTGAAAAAAAAAAATTGATTGATCTCTAACTTTGGAGTTAAGTAGGTGAATCTAATTTTTAGTTCTAGATGAATATATTTAATACATACCCAAACCATATTATATTCGAAATCTCTGCGTCGGTCTTTTTTTTAAAATTTTCGAGCAAAAAAACCGAGTTTGTACTAGTTTTGCAAAGGCATGCGGCCGGGATCCATTTTCAGTCCTATTTTGTTCTTATTAGTACTGGGTCTTGGCCTATCAATTGCATGTGAAGAAGGAAAATGAGCCTTTCCCTGGTACACACAACTCGTTAGGGTCATACTCAAAAATTCCGCGGCCAGCGGAAGCACCGTTGAATCCTCTTGCTTCTCCGGCCCCGTGTGTTTTTTCTTTTTGTTTAAAGGCTGGTAAAATCCACTACATAGCAACGCACCAATACGGCTGACAGAGAGGCTCCGCTTCGGCCACTATAGCAACGCACCGATCTACAGCTGACAAAAATAGCCTAAAGCTTTCCGGCCAATCCATAAGAACTTCTTATAGCACGCACTCCGGCTGCTATCTACAAAAGATGCCCACCATAATTAGGTCATATAAGGCTACAAACGAATTAGTCGAAATAGTATTTGACTGATGTTGGTGTCGAATATTACGCCGCGTTAACAATATGAATTCCGAGGGCCAAATTAGCTTGAACGCTGATAATTTACTTGTGATGAAGCACGAATTGTGTTGTAACGAACTAGGGGGGAAATTTTGGGCTCCCTGGCCCATCTTCCCTCAACTATTCGTTGTGTGTTTGAAGTAACGGACATGTCACAAATCAACCCATTACACAAGCTGAAATGTTTTTCCTTTTCATGGCCGTATTTTCGTACCATTTAGACAAGTAACGAGCCCGTTTCAAATAATGATTTATCCCCAAAAAAACGGTGATTAGACAAAACAGATTAACGCTGCCATTTATAAATAATGGACCTCAGAATTTCACGTGTGCGCGGCCGCGGTTCGCAATTCTTTCGCAGTATCTTCAAAACTACGAGGCTAAAATACAACAGACTGACGGGACTCAGTTCGTAGG
>JAMKCH010051716.1:0-37811 GCA_023653785.1 Ophioderma brevispina
TATTACACGGAACGATTAATGTTAAAACAGTTAGGTCAGCACAGACCTATGTCAATGGCTTCCTCAAGGCTTTTCCTTGGGTGCGTTGTGAATGAATGAAGGGGGAGAAAAGGCAACGTAAAACAATAAAAACGTGGGTTGTCGGTCGTTCGTCTGGTTATGAGATACAACTGGGACGATTGATTTGACTGGTTCCATTTTTCAAAAAGCAACTAGTCGAAGGCCATTTTTGAGTCAAATTCAATTGAAACAGGTTTTATACGGAACTTTGATGCTGGATTCCAATCTTCCGGTCCCCAAAGCTAAATTTTTAGGGAAGTGTGGCTAATTTGCATAAATTCAAAAATGGCCGCATTAACTTTTTTGTGTACAATAACTCAAGATTTACGGCTTGTAAAGACTTCATCTTATTGGTCTATGCATATGTTTTCAGGCTCAGAGAACACAACTAGACCATCAGTTAAGGTATTCTGCCCATTAATATTGCAATTTTTTAATTGCAAAAAAAAAATTTAAACGGGGCCATTTTGAATTTTTATGCAAATTAACTGTCAAACATGACCTAATTCTATTAAGATCATACCAATGAGTTGGGAGCGCAAAGTGTGTTACATGCTGAAACTACAAAATATACAGCGTTTTTCAACTTAAATGAGGAGTAAGTCATCATTTTTTTTTCAGATAAGCTACAAAACTATATATTGTTGTTAAAGCTAAAAAATGTAAGGAAGACAAATAATGCAACTTGTATGTTGACATTTACAGGGTGGCACAAGTGTCATATAAGGTGAAAAGATGAAATTTTGATGTAAAAAGTACAAAATTTTGTTTTTATTAATTTTCAGCTAAATGTTCATTAACCTTCATAGCTAACGGTTGTATAGGTCAAAATGAATGCACCATAATAACCAAACAAAAATGAGGATGTTATTTCTGAATACAGGGCATGGTTACAAAGATATAAAACAAAAAAAAAAATGCAAAAGGCTCCGAACCCGAATATCAAAAAATCCTAACTTTAACACATGCCCTCATTCGGACGGCGGCACCTCATCCGTAGGCCCCACCCTCTATGACCCGACGGACTCAAAAATTGACGAACTCAAAAAGTAAAAATAGCACACAATTGAATCTTCCTCTCAAAGCTAGATTAATTCCCTTTAAACTGAAATATAAATCAGCGTGAATACCTAACTTGGTTCTAATGATACAATAAAAAATTTAAACATATGTTGAAAAAGTAACGCCACCCTCGTTGTGTATACCCAAACTATGGCGCATGACCATAACACTAATGATCTAATTTAATTCCTTGACCTGAAAACATATGTAGAGACACAAGAATGAAGTACAAGCCTTAATCTCGAGTTATGTACAAAAATGTCAAAATGGAAGCCATTTTGATTTTATGCAAATTAACTGGTTAAGTGAACCTAATGCATGAACTAATGATCTAATGTATTCCTTAAACCATGAAAAAACATTTGTATAGACACAAGAATGAAGTCATTACAAACCTTAAATCGTGAGTTATGTACAAACAAAGTTAAAATGGCGGCCATTTGGCAGTATGCATATTAGGCACACTTCCTCTAAAAAATTAGCTCGGGGACCGGAAGAGGTGGAATCAGCATACAATTTCCTATAGAAACACTGTTTCAATGCTTTACTCAAAAAAGCCTTCGTCTTGCTCTAGGAAGCACTTTTTTGAGAACATGGAACCAGTCTATGGGAACCTTCATGATGAAAATTTCCGGTTCCCCCGTGTATATGGCAAGCCGTGGGTTAGAGTCATCATAACGTACAACGTCTATGAGAAAGTCAGACGCGTTGCCGCGAAATTTCAATAGGCGTTGCGCTGTCGAGTCGGCCATATAGATGAAAGCATTCGGGACGTATTTGTAAAAAAAAAAATAGACACAACGCGTTGCAAGTATCTAGCAATAACGTTGTTGCAAACCTCACTACTGAAACGCGTTGTTAGGTTCCACAATGCTTTTGTGGATTGCCGGGGGGGCAAACCAAAAGCGTTGTGAGCTACTTTGCAACGCGTTGTGGTTATTATTTTTCTTTTACTGACTCAATGAATTCACCCATTTGATTGGCCGACACCCACAAAGCGTTGTGACTTTCTCCATTGTTTTATAAGAAGATATGAGGGGTATAGGCCATAAATATGTTGAGCAAATATTAGAGTTGGAGAAACCAATCGACGGAGACCAACCACCCACCCTGCCACTCATCACCACCCATCTAACAGCCAATCATTGCAGGAGTCGGCTTGTTCTTATCGCGTCCTAATGCATGCTGTAACCAGAGATGGATAGCCTACGTCGTCTGGCTGCTTCACTGAATTCGGCAAGGTCCTTCTCTGTGCATTGCTCCAACAGTGGGCACCAGGCAGACTTAGAGATGTAGTTGTGGAACAGCATCACAGACAATGGAACAAGTAGTATACTGATCTGCTTCAAGGTAGCCCCACCTTTGCAGGGAAACCTTAGATCGGCCGATTTCGGTTCTCAATCTGTTGAGGCATCGCCATTCAGCCTACGAGGAGTCAGCTCCAGGTGGAAGATGCTCACTGGGTTCAATACCAATAGGTGTTACTTGGTTGACAGCAAGTCTTTCTTTCCACAATGCGAATCTCTTAAACTCCTTAGAGACTGCTTCAAGGAGTTGGACTTTGCTTAAAGGAGATCATCACGCTACGCTTTGCTTATTGTTCTCACTGAGTTGATGGGAGCAGCCATGTTGCCAACAAATAAAGCAGGTGTGTGATGGAATGTTAGAATTTTAGCGGATTATATAGCGTGCCTCACAAAATGTCACTGTATTCTAAGTTTTTAAAAAGCGGGACTAATGTCAACCGAAGCGTTATTCATCATGTAATGCTCGAGTAGCGCCATTCATATTAGAGTCCCTCAATGCCACATGCTATACATCATCATCAGCCTTTTTGTCAGTCCACTGCTGGACTAAGGCCTCAACATGTTTCCATGCTGGATTTCGGCCTACCCTTCCACGCTGGCCTAGTGCGGGTTGGAAGGGACCCTGGTACCTAGAAAAAAAAAAAAAAAAAAAAAGCATGCATTTTGAGTTTCTCAGAACACTGCACGATGCGACCCTGGATGAAGGGAGTTCAACAACCCCTAGTCCTCAGAATGGATAAACATCATCCATTTCGTCCGTGTAGACATTTAAAATGAGAAAACACAAATACGAAAGAGTTTTATCCGTTCAAACATGAAGAGGCGGGGATTTAAATGTGTGTGCATTATGTGAATGTCATTTGGATTAAAAAAAAAAAAAAAAAAAAGCACATTTTACGCAATGGGTGGGAGCGAGGAGAAATTCCATAATCACACTGCTGTGCAATTATGCAATTTCCGACCTTACAGGAACTATTTGAGTATGACCAAGAAACCCGACTCTTGCGGGGCTCGAACCCGGGCCGCTCGATCGATCTTATACTCTGCCGACGGTTCAGCGCCTTAGACCGCTCGGCCACCTCGCCCTCTCATGCTATACAATCACTTGAAATTCCCCGCGTAAAATCAATTGAGACATTTAATGCGTACCTTGGAATGACATTTTGCTATCTGGCCAACTGAACGGTGATGTGGGACAGGTGGTACTTCAATTGACTCTACTCTTCATTGGAAATCTTTACATCCGAAATAAGGAGGCCAACTCATTATTTGTATTGAGGTTAATCTGTGAAGTAGTTATTTCTTTTATTTGAATAATGTAATCACTGCAGTTACGCGTCGATTGCAGGGCATCCAAACCTATTAGACAGGTGGAGATACTCAAAAGTAAATTACTTTCGTTTTGACAATCATGTGGGACAAACTATTAGCCATGACGTAGCAAAGTGGCCCGCGAGATGGCCAAAACGTCACTATGCCCGTGATGAGAGATTATGGTAACATGGATGCGCCCATCAGTCCCGATTTCATTTTTGTCTTCTAATTAGCTAAGTAACTTTTTGTAATATATCAATGTGATAATCGTTCACAGAATTGTCAACATATGTAAACTAAAAAATTATGCGTGTATGTCACTTTAAGAAGAAACGCTTTCTGGATTTAAGGCGGTTAGGAGAAGGTCTCTGTACAAGACATTGGGTGCTTCACATTAGTTACTTGGCAGCTACTCTCTTGCGAATGTCGCGGACCACTTCGACGGATGTCTGGTGGGTGGGTAGCAATAGGCATGTAAGTTCTCCGTTGAGTTTTAGACGAAGACATACTGTGTTGAGCGCGGCAAGGGCATTTAGCCACCGGGTAAGCTTCTTGGCATGGGTGATATTTTCCATATAGGGCAAGCATACCATCACATGTAACACAAGGGCCAGTGCTGTCGACTTGGCGTATGTGGGCAAGGTCCCATCTTGTGCCAGTGGTCAGTTGTCAATGTGCCTAAACATACCTTACTCTCGTCTTCGTAATGTGGGTCTTATATAAAGAGAGGGTGCGGTCCAAAGTAACTCTATAGGTAGACAGGATTATCCACAGTTCTCCAGGGGTGTTCCACACCAAGTTCGTTCAGATGACGGTGGCTTCACAGTTGCGCAGATGGAAAACGCAAGTGTCTTGGCTAATTTAAACGTAGGTGGTTTCTAGATATAAGGAATAAGTTCATCTAAAGCTTTGGTGAGTCTCTCCCCAACAAATGCGAAGTCTGTATCTTTTGCGCCGATTCCGAGATCGTCTGCATAGATAAACCGACCTGTTTCTGCCACTCCTCGGTGGGGCGTTGATGGTGAGGTGCAAGCCGCTCGTCTTGCTCCTAACGGACAAAGACCACCTGGTGCAAAACAAGCCTTTGAGAAATCAGTCTCAAGCTGAGTCCCTTGGTGATTCTAAGCTTTATGGAGTAGACATCTGTGATTACTAGTAACAGTGTCATAAGCTACTGTCGACAAACACGACTACGGTTACCCAAATCCTTCTCGAAACATCCTTGATATTTTTAGGGTTAAGCAGTAATTGTAGAGGCTCAAGAAGCCACTCCTTTCCTATACTGCAGCTAGGCCGAGTAGGTTTTTCAGTGCTCAGTTGAGATGTTGTCACGACCCAACTGTTCCTGCAGCAATAACGATTCCATTTCGTCCAAGGTGCAAGAACAAGGGTCGCCCCCTATATATCTTCCAGTCTTATTTGATCTCTTAGACTTCTTTCTGCACTTGCCATATAAAAGCATTTGGTGGGCGACTTGGTTGGGTGGAACATTTGGCTGCTGTGGAGGTTCGTTGGATATCATGAAGTTTTGGATGGGATCGACCATGCGTTCTTGCTGTGTGGGTCATCGGGGATTCAATTAAGATATGCTATTAGTTTTGGTATTCATAGCACATTTCTTGCCATCTACCGCATCTGGGTATGAATCTGTGGGCAGTCTTGTTCTCGAGTTAGGCAAATGTATCATATAGTTACAGGGTTTTGAGCAATCCTCTTCGCGTTCTGATCCAGATCATCAGTGATCCTACCAGTATGCGTTCTTATAGCGACGCTGAACGGCACTTGTTTGGTCTTACTGCAGCTGCAGCGTTGACTTGGGTATCGATTGGTCGATGTTGAGTAGTTGAACAGGATCCGAACAATCTGGCTAACAGGTTAGAGATTGTTTATGTAACAATAGCAGGTCAGGGTGGTAACTTCTCTTCCAACGGCAGCTTAGCTTAGGGTAGTGTGAAGGAGAAGTAGATGTTGACTGTCTTACTTGAAGTTGTCCGTCTTTATTTGGTTCATTAAGCCATTGAGTACTCTATGGGACTTTTGAAATCACCATGAAGAAAGTGGGGGTTTGGTGGAATGGTGAGGATCTCGATGATGTTGTCAGCAGGTATTGAGGTTGCTTCTACCACAGCATCGGTTTCACACATAATAGTACATCCATACTGCCGATGTGGTCTATCGTTGGCAAGGACCATTTCTGATATGGGGATTTGTGATGATTAGAGCTGTTCCTTGTGCGTTTCCGACAGAGACAGCAGATATCATTGGAGGTGGTACAATACACATATCAGCAATAATGTTCCTTTTTGTCTCGCATGACACTTTGTTCGGGCAGAGACTGTAATACTTTCTGTCTGTTTCTGGCGATCTGTCTGTCCGCTGTTGTCTGTCTGTCTGTCATGATGTTGTTGCTCGCCGTCCGGTTCACCTGATTGTGTACGATTTATCTGGGTCAACGTAAGGGCTACAATGGTTTGGAATTGGTGGAAGGAGACGGGTCATGATCTCGACTGATTGCGATTAGGATTTTGGGCGTAAAATATTGCTAATTACGTGTTCTAATTTGCATATATTTACGAAAAATTTTCAGCAAGGCTTGTGTACAGTTTCAGGAGTAGTTCGTAAGGCGTTATAATGATGTAACGTTGGTGGAAGGGAGCGGGATGGCGAGTTTCGAACTGATTAGATTTTCGGCGTATTTCGGGCAAATTAAGTATTGCACTGAGCTAATTAATTGCAAAATCAGAAGGAATGATCTAATTTAAAGGTACTCGGATACACAAAATTCCTTCACTGCATGAAAGCCCTATAATGTGCGCATCTTTTTTGCCCAATTGAAAGTGTGTGATATATGCGGCTTAGGTAGTTGCAAATGTAGATAACTTACATATTGCATTATTACTGTAAGCATCTGAAACATTACATCGGATAGGCAAAATTCTTCGCTACATGAAAGAATACTTACTATGTCATGCATCTTTTGTGTGAATCATAATGGGTCAAAGTGCATTTTGGGCGTAAAATATGCTTAATTACGGTCTAATTTTGCATAATTTAAGAAAAAAAGGCGTGTGTACAGTTGTCAGGCGTTCCGTAAGGCGTATAAATGATGTAACTTTGTGGACGGACGCGGGGCGAAGAGTTCTCGACCTGATTTAGATTTGGGGGCCTATTTCGGGCCAAATAATTAGGAAATGAGCTAATTAATATGCAAAAATCAGCGTACGTAATTGCTGTAATTTGGAAACGGTACATCGGATACACAAAATTCCTTACTGCATGAGAGCCTTTATTATGTTGCGCATTCTTGTTTGGCCATTGAAAGTTAAGTGATATATGCGGGCCGTAGGGATGTAAATGAGCTAATTGAAATTGCATAATGCGTATCGCTGAAACGGTAAATCGGAGAGGCAAAATTCATTCCCACCATGAAAGACTATGCCATGCATCTTTTTATGTGAATCATAATTAGGTCAAAGTGAGGGGGGCCAATTTAAAGGGACCTTTTGTGTTACAAAGTGACCTATTAATATGCGTACTTGCGTATAGCTGAACACAGTACAGTGGATATGCAAATTTCTGTGTACATGGAGGCAGGTGGGGTTTGGGGAGGGGTGGGGGGTGTTTGGGAGGGGGCGGGTGTTGCGTGGGGGTGGGAGGGTGGGTGCGCGGAGGTTCCTATGTGTGTGGGGAGGGGGTGGGGTGTTGCGTGGTGTTGGGAGGAGAGTGGGGTGTTGGGAGGGGTTGGGTTGTTTCCGGGGGTGTGCGGGGGGGAGGGGGTGGAGGTGTTTGGGGGGATGGGGTGTTGCAGGGTGTTTGGGAGGGGTGGTGGGGTGGCAGGGTGTGTGTTGCAGGGTGTGGTGGGAGGGAGGGGTGGGGTGGTGCGGGGGTGTGGGGGGGGGTGGGGGGTGTAGAGGTGGTGGGGTGTGGAAGAGGGTGGGGGAGGGTGGGGGGTATTGAGGGGTGGGTGTTGTGGAGGGTAGGGGTCGGGGGTGTTCCGAGGCAGATTAGGGGTGTTTGGGGGCTTTGGGGGGAAGTGAGTTGTTGGGGTGGTGGGGAGGGGTTGGGGTGGTTGCGGTGGTGTTAGGGAGCGGGTGGGGTGTGCGGGGTGTTGGTGAGCGTGTGGGGGGTGCGGGGGTTTGGTGAGCGGTTGTGGGGTTTGTTGAAGGGGTGGTGGGAGGGGGTTGTGGGTTTTGGGGTGTTGGGGAAGGGGGGGGGTGTTTGCAAGGTGTGGGGAGGGGAGTGGGGGGTTGCGGGGGGTTGGGAGGAGGGTGGGGTTGTGGGTGATGGGGTGGGTGGGGTGTTGGCATAGGGGTGGGTGATGTAGGGTATTGGGGAGGGGGGTGGGTGGGGTTGTGGGAGGTGGGAATATCTGCAATCCTCCACGGTATATGGCTTGCACAATTCTTTGGGAACATCTACTTGTACGTTTGCAATGGTGGTTGCTGCTCTCTTGTCTTTTTACAGCTATACGCGAAGCCGCGAGAATTGTGGTTCGAGAACCGCCTGTTTGCAGTAGAAAAACACTCCACTTTCAATGCAGACTGGAAAATAATTGATAATTGATGTCTTGGAAGCAGTGATGGTGTTGTTGTAGAAGTTATCTTCACTGGCAAGCAACTACGTCGGGCCGGGAGATCCACGATGCACGATACGCCTAATTACACGGCGCATTATTGGTTGTAAAGTTACGGAAAAATAGACCGAAAACACCCGTTGTATCAAACTTTAACCAAAGTAAGGTTTATACAGGGCCTCTATACCGGCGTTGTAAAACACGGAATGCTAAATCGCTACTTCGCTCAATTTGCCCTGTGTTGATGTATTTTCAACAGAATATTTTAGTCAAGCTTGTGAACTAACAATACCTAAAAACAAAGATTTGAATACAAAGTTTTGGTGTGTTTGTCCCAAAAATTCTGGTTGTTGAATTTTGTGAACTTTAGCAGAGCAAAAACAATGTCGTGAAGATTTGATAAAAAAAAAATTCTCCTAACTTTCACTTCTGTGGCAGGAAATATCAATTATTAGTCTCGGTCCCAGCATGCACGGAGTCATCTCATTCATAAGCTTGATAGTCTCCAGTACAGAAAAGTTAATGAATGGCGGGAGGAATGGGCGGTTTTTGTGAGCCTATACCGCGGGTAAATGGCGTCAATTTGAGGAGAGATGAGGGGTTGTTCGAGACAGATTGTTAGTGATCTACGTATGATGTTAAAGAGCAGGGTGAAAAAGGCAAGATTTATAACATACAGCAACCAAAGCATAATTGGCGATGTCTTGTTTCGCACCAGGTGATGGTCATCGTTCGAACACTTAGCCAACTACATTCACCTATTAGGTATACCGGGCTGTATTCCGGCGTGGAAAGCAACTATAGTCCGCGGGAGCCGAGCCATAGTCCGGGCGAATAGACGATTAACGGAATAAAGCGTGAAAAAACTAAAATGTGCGGAAGAGTCAGCTGAACTTGAGTGCCATATTTCCGTACCGTTGTAGCGGACGTGAGTACGCCGGGACTATCATTTACTTTACACATGGTTATTCCGTCCCGTGAACAAACTTTATCTCAGTCATTGAGGTAGGGTGGTAACTGACATCACGGATGGCCAACAATTTTTGCAAAGGGAAATGGTGGGGACTGAGTGATCAAGACTCAGTCCTAGACTCATTTCTGTTCTCTAAATGGTCTGAGCTCACTGCCTATCTTTATCTTTTGTTGATTTTAGTAGAATACTTAATCACTTTTTATCAATAAGAAAAATACAAAAGGTCCGTTCGCGCCAGTGAAGCACAATTCCAAAGTGAAGGGTAGGGAGAATTAAGCTAAGTATAAGCGATTTAGGCGATTCCGGCGTTTTACAAACGCCGCTCTATAACGCCTGTCCATTATAAAGGTGGCATGTATCCAAAAGGGGGAAAATAGATACATACGGAACGTCAGGGGCTGTATGCCGGTTTTGGAGCAATCCTCTTCGCGTTCTGATCCAGATCATCAGTGAATCCTACCAGTCTGCTTTCTTAATAGCGACGCTGAACGCACTTCTGTGTGTGGTCTTACTGCAACTTGACTTGGATACCGATTGGGTCCCGACATGTTGAGTTAGTTGAACAGGATCCAGAACAATCTGGCTACACAGGTTAGAGATGTTTATGCCAACAATATCTAGGTCAGGTTGTAACTTCTCTCCAGCGGGCAGCCTTAGGGTCGTGAAGGAGCGTAGATGTATGACTGTCTAACGTGACATCTTGTCCGTCTTTATTTGTTTCATTATAGCCCATTTAGTAACATATTGACCCTTTTGAAATCCCAATGAAGAAATGGGGTTTGGTGGAATTGGTGAGGACTTCGATGTGTGGTCAGAGATATTTAGGTTGCGTCTACACAGCGTCTGTTTTCAACATACTAGTACATCCAGTACTATCCGATGTGGTCTCTCGATGCAAGGACCATTCTGATATATGGTTTGGTGATGATTAGCTGTTCCTCTGTAGTTTCCTGCAGAGACATAAGATATTCAAATTGGAGGTTTGTAAATACACAATATCAGCATAATGTTCCTTTTTTGCAGTAGAAAAACACTCCACTTTCAATGCCGCCCCGGAAATATTGAATAATTGATGTCTTGGAAGCAGTGATGGTGTAAATTAGCTTCACTGGCAAGCAACTCCTGTCGGGCCCGGGAGACCACGATGCACGATACGCCTAATTACCAGTCTTCATATTGGTTAAAGTTCACGAAAAGACCTAAAACCACCGCTTGTATCAAATTTAACCAAAGTAACTGTTTATACAGGGCCGCTATCACCGCGTTGTCAAACACGGAATCGCCTAATCGCAATACTTCGCTCAATTTTCCCTGTTGTTGATGTATTTATCACAGAATATTTAGTTCACACATCATTGTGAACTAACAATTCCTAAAAACAAATATCTTTTGAAATACAAAGTTTTGGGTGGTGTTTGTCCAAAAAATCTGGTTATTTTGTGAACTTAGCAAGCAAAAATGTCGTGACTATTTGATCAAACAAACAAATTCACACACATACAACTTTCACTTCTGATGGCAGAAATCTCATCATAGTCTCGGTCCCATCTGCACTAGTCTCTCTTCATAACTTGATTAGTCTCCATTACCAAAAAGTTTAATATTGCGGGATGAATGGGCGGTGGGGGAGTCTATTACCGCGGGTAAATGGCGGTCATTTGAGGAAGATTAGGGGTCGAGACAGATTGTTAGTGTTCATCCGCCTGTATGTCAAGCATGCAGGGTGAAAACGGCAAGATAAACTATACACGCATACAAAGCATAATTGGGGATGTCTTGTTTCGCCACCATCGGTGATGTCATAGTTCGACACTTAACCAACATACTAATTCACTCCATATAGGCTACCGGGCTTTATTCCGGTGTGAAAGCAACTATAGTCCGGCGGGAGCCATAGTCCTGGCTCATAGAACGATACCGGAAGACAGCGTGACACTAATTGTTTAGCGTGAAGATTTAACTGAATTGAGTGCCATATTCCGTACCGTTGTAGCGGACTGTGAGTACGCCGGACTCTAATTACTTCTACACCTGCGTTATTCCGTTAACAACTTTATTCCGTCATTGCGTTCGGGGGTCAACTGCCATCACGGATGGCCACATCTTTTCAAATGGAAATGGGGAGACTGAGGTGAGCAACTCAGTCATACGACGCAGATTCTCTATCTCATTAAATGGGTCTGAGCTCACTGCCTATCTTAATCTTTTTTGATTTTTAGTAGAATTCTAAATCACTTTTTACAAGAAAAATCACAAGTCGTTTTCGCGCCAGTGCATGCAATTCATTAATGGAGGGTAGGGAGAATAAAGCGAAGTAAGCGATTTAGGCGATTTCCGGTTTTACAAACGCCGCCTCGATCACGCCTTCATATCACAGTTGCATGTATCCAAATGGGGGGAAAATAGATACATACGGAACGTCAGGGGCTGATTTCCCGTGCCTACTCCATTTAAGAGCGTGCAACCGCATTTCTTTTCCGTAAGCATCATTCGGTCAAATAGTGCTGTAGGAAAGGAATTGAAACATGTCCCTGTATTTCATTTGCGCGTACAGGTAGAAATCTACATTCGAATTGTTATTGTAAAAGACACGTCAACTTTGGACGGACCCCTTTTATTGGCCATCGTGTCGAGTTCTGCTAACCCTTCCTTTCTCAGTTACTGACAGTTTTGATGAACTCTCCGTTTGGGAAGACTTTTCTGCGGGTTAGTTCTGTTTTACTGCGTGATGTGATAGCGCCACGGAGGAGGGTAAGTCAATGTTGTATTTGACAAGTAATGTGAAATGCCTCAACAAACAATAGTTCTAACTGTGAACGGTGTTTGCATGGCTTTGTCGATGAATTTTAAGATTCTTGTAACTACTCTAGTAGTAAATACCTTTGGCACAAAAAGTATTCATTGTGCCAAATTCGGATATTTTGAAAGATGTCGAAATATACATTTTTTTGCCCTGGTAAAAAAAAGCGTGCAAAAAAGGGTGCGATGGAATGCAGTTGCAGTTTTTTTCAATGGTCAGTGTGTGTACAACCAGTATACGGGGTATTGATTTTACACACAAGAGGGTTTCCGCTGAATGAGCCAGAAAGACTACTAACCAGAGGATAATCGGATTAAGGTCAACGTGTTCGTGTCAAAGTATAATGCCCATTGCACAAACAAACCTCTCTATTGAAGCCTGTATAGAAGATTCTAGTGACAAGTCACCGACGCTAGTCACCGACGGCAATTCGCGCATGTGTAGTACATTCCTGACTGACCTAAGTTCAAATTCACCGCGTTGCAATATACACACAACCGAATCTGTGTGTACATTGTACTGTCATGCAAACCATGCTTGACCGCGCCACAAACACGGTTCCGCGCATATTATGACAGCAATCAATACTCCCATTGCATTTCCCAATTCAAACTTGGTTCCACTGCCGGAAAATAGCCATGCATATCTGCTATGTCACCTTAGTAAAAGTAAATGTCACCTTGCAATGATGACACTGTGGGTTCAGGAATGATACCGACACAGACATCTCACTAGTCACATTATATCGCGCATAATCTACGATTATTTAGGAGTACTTTTTCAACCCTCAATTTCCGGGATTGACTCATGGCGCAACGTTACTAACACAACAGCAACACCAACACTCACGAACGGAAAGTCTTATTTAAATTCTGTTTTCAGCTTCCGATAGACGAGACCATACCGGATTTCCCATTATCATAGCGCATATAATTTTGACCACCTGAGTTCTCTCGAACGTCATGAACACACATTTCAGAATTTCCGAAATCTCCCCAAGCTGTATCACAAATGACGTCACCATTCAGTAATGAGAGTAATGAGCGGCGCTCTTCATTTGTATTGTATATCGAAGAAGACTGTTCAATGCATTGAAAACATCAACTCACAAACAACTTGCAACTTTGTTGCTGTTGGGGTTGTTAGTTTTTTTATAGGCGTTCTATGCACCCATTTTTGCACGGTTTTTACAATCAAGGTGTTAAATGAAAGAGTAGAACCTAGGCAACAAAATGTATTATTGAAAACTTGTCAAAATTGTCGGCCTTTGGCACAATACTGATATCGAAAAACATCCGAGACACTTTTTTTGCAACTGTAGTTAAAAACATGAGGAACGGTCATGATACGAGCACGCGGATGCCATATTTAGGGAGTTGCTTTGTCGTATAAGCCGGCACATGGGTGCAGTGGGGGATCAGCGCTCGCCTCATAGCATAAGGTTGTGGGTTGGGGTCGAGCCCCGCTGTCGCCACATGTGTTTTGCACTTGTGCAAAAGGCACTTTATACTCGCTGCTTCTCTCCACCCCAGAGTATAAAATGGGTTAAAAAATTACCGCATATGCTGGAATGGCAAAACAGACTCGGCTGTGCGGGAGGAGTGGGCGCGAACCCCCTACAAGCAACTTAGATGAGGGAGTCTGGCCCAAAACGGCCAATGACAGAGAGATGGGCACTCCGCCTCGGGCGACCATTTGCATCTTTTTGGTCGTAAATGTCAATAAACTTAACTTCTTGCGTTTTTCTTTGTATGAAACATTAACCAGGGTGTGGGTTATATTGTGAATCTTAAAGAGGGACTCCAGAGAGAACAATTAAGAAGATTCATAGTGTGGATGTTTGTACCATCAACCAAAAGTCTGAGGCATCAGAGGACATCGGGGTGTGTGAAGAAAATAAACATTTTGTTCGGTAATCGTCACTGCCCATAATCGATCTATGTCTCGCCCCATATTTTTTTAAGTTGCTCCTGGAGCATATTTGAATACGCAAGTGGTCCAGATGATATTTGCCATAATGCTCATGGAGGCATTGGAGAAATATTCTAAGTCAATACTGCTCAGGACCATATTTGCCATATGGTCTGGAGCATGGGGCGTTAAAATTTGACTTATACATATTCTCCAATATTACTATGTGCTCCATATTTCGGGGGCCGAAATCTCATAGAACGCGCGACGTCACTTCACTGCCATATTCGATCTATATCGTCCCCTTATAGGCCTAATGTTTATTTGTTCCACCCTGAAATCCTCTGATGCTCAGCAGCCTTTTCTGTTTTGTCAATACCGACCACATCTACTATGAAACTTTAAAGCAATAATAGCACATTTTTTGAAGAGCGCCCCAATTTTTTTTTTAAAAAAAGTGAGATTTTTACACAGTTGCATTGGTAACTGACTAGTAAACTATACCTGTGAATGGTTAAGCTCGAAAATGTCTGTGTGTCACAAACGAAGGAATTTTGTAATTAGAATAATTATTATCGGAGATCTCTGATAATAATTCAACGGCTGCTGGAAACGGCCTTCCAATGTGAAATATCCGGGAAATAGCGCCATGTACGTGTCTACGCTCATCCATTGGTTGTTTTATTGGTTCAGGCAAGTCAAGTTAGAGGTTATTTTCTCGAGGTGGCACTATTTCATCATGGACGGACATAAACGTAGCATTTCCAGCTCTGCCGTTAAGTCCAATTTGGGATCCCAATTCTAATTACAAAATCGCTTATTTTATGATAAATACGCATTTTTTAGCATTCTCGTTCGCAGGTATAGTTTCCTAGACAATTACCAACGTAACTGTGCCAAAATATCAAATTTTGAAATTTGGGGGCGCTCTTCAAAGAATGTGTCATTATTGCTTTAAAAGTAATTCCATACCAAAAATATTGAATACAATTATTGTTTCCTGCTTTCTGTGGTGCTCCAAAATATCTACAGGGTTTTGCATCTAATATGAAATGTGGTCCGGAATATTCCTTAGGCATGTTAGGGCTCACTACATTGCCTGAGAGTTCGAGTGTATCCTTTAATGATTTTATCCTTGTGCAACCCTGTTAAAGTGTTTCCTTCTTCAGGGGCCATATATCTCCCAAGATAATAAATTCTTCAGTTGATTTCCCAAAGGATCATGTTGGCTACTATATTCTCAAAACTGCCTGAGCTCCCCGTGTCGAAGCATTTTCAAACTTTCACTCGGGAAACCAAATGAACTCGCGTATATGAAAGTCGTTGCAATCTATGTCGACTTACTCGCACGTTATATTGCGCTGCCATCAGGGAATCGTCGGAATCATTTCGCTTCATCTAGTTGGTAGTTGGCCATGCCCATAACAACAACTCTCAATTGTCGCTTGTGTCAACGAGGCAACCGAAGCCAAGTATCTTGCCCAAGGATACAAACACGTTGGCCATCTTGCCCAATGATACAAACACGTTGGCCACAGCGGGGTTCGAACTCCCGAATTCAACGGTGTAATGATCATGAGTTTTGCGCTTTTTCCACTAAACCACACGTGCACTTGCAAATAACTATGGCATGTTGAATTATTGTAGGAGCGAGTAACTGTTTATAGCCTGGGAGCTAGCAGATTTTGTAACATCTCGAGTACAAAAGGTTTGAGTGATTACATAGACAGCCTGACACCCCTGACCTGAAACGTCTCCTTCAATTAGAGAACATCTTCAAAAGTGCATGTTGTAGGCTCTTGAGTTCTTAATGCTGTTATTCCACTTCTTTCTGAACAGAATGTAGTCCAGCTGGACAAGTTCTCCGTATGGGCGACAGTGTGTCAAGAGTCTACATGCTTGATTTTGGAATCTTGTGTTAGTAGCAACAAGGTTAACTAGGCATCGATTGTGCTTTAGAAAGCACGAGTATATCATGCGGTGACTACTTGCACTAACTCTTACTTGCACTGTCCATGTGACCTTTGACCCCAATCTATGTACACATTATAAGGGTTGGGTCAGCAATTCTTCTGACCAAGTCCGGGGATTATAGCAATTGATATCTGGTGTGAGGTCTTTCAATATTTTCAAAGAATGCCCTTTAATCGGCCCAGGTGACCTTTGACCCAAATCTGTGAACACCCTATATGGGCCTTAGGTCAGTGGTTTTTCTGACCAAGTCTAGTGATTATAGCAATTGATTTGTGGCAGAAACAGCAAAAAGGAGGGTAAGAGCGACTGACCTCTAATGACCCTTGTGTGACCTTTGACCCCAATCTGTCAATTTTTTTTTTTTTTTTTTTTGACCTGAAACGTCTCCTTCAATTAGAGAACATCTTCAAAAGTGCATGTTGTAGGCTCTTGAGTTCTTAATGCTGTTATTCCACTTCTTTCTGAACAGAATGTAGTCCAGTTGGACAAGTTCTCCGTATGGGCGACAGTGTGTCAAGAGTCTACATGCTTGATTTTGGAATCTTGTGTTAGTAGCAACAAGGTTAACTAGGCATCGATTGTGCTTTAGAAAGCACGAGTATATCATGCGGTGACTACTTGCACTAACTCTTACTTGCACTGTCCATGTGACCTTTGACCCCAATCTATGTACACATTATAAGGGTTGGGTCAGCAATTCTTCTGACCAAGTCCGGGGATTATAGCAATTGATATCTGGTGTGAGGTCTTTCAATATTTTCAAAGAATGCCCTTTAATCGGCCCAGGTGACCTTTGACCCAAATCTGTGAACACCCTATATGGGCCTTAGGTCAGTGGTTTTTCTGACCAAGTCTAGTGATTATAGCAATTGATTTGTGGCAGAAACAGCAAAAAGGAGGGTAAGAGCGACTGACCTCTAATGACCCTTGTGTGACCTTTGACCCCAATCTGTCAATTTTTTTTTTTTTTTTTTTTGACCTGAAACGTCTCCTTCAATTAGAGAACATCTTCAAAAGTGCATGTTGTAGGCTCTTGAGTTCTTAATGCTGTTATTCCACTTCTTTCTGAACAGAATGTAGTCCAGTTGGACAAGTTCTCCGTATGGGCGACAGTGTGTCAAGAGTCTACATGCTTGATTTTGGAATCTTGTGTTAGTAGCAACAAGGTTAAATTGTTCCATGAAGTCCTTTATGTACATTACATTTCTGTTGGACTCGATGTTGCACGTGAACAGCGCGTCTTCAAGCCCAAGCTTAGCATTGTAATCTCCAGTGATGTACAGGGGTGTGATTCTTCAGGATTTTTCCTGATTTCAGGATTTTTTATTTTCAAAATTTCCGCAGCTTTATTTAATTTCAGCCCGATTCTAAGCATTTTTGGTCAATTTTACGCTGTTTTTCATTTTTTTTTTTTTTTTTTTTCCCTACGTGACCCCTATGGTAAAACTGTTTACACCATATATGAAGCTTGGGTCAGGGGTTCTTGTGGCCAATTCTCGGTTCAATCCGACCAAGCATCTGACACTAGTAGCATTTTGAAGCAAGGTACAAAGAAAGAAAGAAGAAAGAAAGAAAGAAAGAAATCGAGAGAAGGCAGTATATCATGCGGCTGCACCGCATGATATAATCAGAAGAAGAAGAAATGGCTGGAATACAGGACCTTAGTCGTTGCACGACTAAGGTAAGAAAGAAATCGAGAGAAGGCAGTATATCATGCGGCTGCACCGCATGATATAAAGAAAGAAATCGAGAGAAGGCAGTATATCATGCGGCTGCACCGCATGATATAAAAATTGTTCCATGAAGTCCTTTATGTACATTACATTTCTGTTGGACTCGATGTTGCACGTGAACAGCGCGTCTTCAAGCCCAAGCTTAGTATTGTAATCTCCAGGGATGTACAGGGGTGTGATTCTTCAGGATTTTTCCTGATTTCAGGATTTTTTATTTTCAAAATTTCCGCAGCTTTATTTAATTTCAGCCCGATTCTAAGCATTTTTGGTCAATTTTACGCTGTTTTTCAGGATTTTCTCTTTACCAAATTCAGGATTTTCCCACAAAACTCAATCACACCCCTGGATGTATAGAAGATTATGGCTGGAGCTGTACTGGTGGCAGTGGATAGTACATGGTAAAAGCGTGAGACAGTTTCATCCGGATGGTCGTTGTGAGGGTTATAGCAGCAAATGACTGTTGTTTCGGGATTATCAATCAGTGTGACAAGCTTCAGGATGCGCTCATGCATTGTCAGTGAGTTGCTGTCCTACTTTTAAAAGAAATCTGCCAACGACCATCACCAGGTATACAACGAGGGTGGCAGTAATGTTACAACAATTCTATCAAAATTTTTCTTGCAGTTTTCACAATGGAAGTGATTGTAGTATATATGGGCTTAAACCTTCAAATGCATAATGAGAGCTAGTCAGACGATAGGAATCTAGTTGCTGGATTCATTTTGCTTGCTCTGGCTTCGGGTCCTGATCCTGGTTGTCACATGTGCCACCTGTATCATGGTACCCCATGCAATTGATCACATGAACTATTAGCGCCGTTTGGATTGCTCTTTCAATTACCTTCCATAAATGATAGCTAGTCCAGACATCAGGGGAATCTGTAGGAGTTGCATTTATATAGATTTTACCCGTTTTACATTTTTTATTTAATTGGGCGTATCCCAAAGTTACAAACCCTCACTATTTTTTGGGCTTTGGGCACAACTAACTAGCAAGCAACCGTTTGATAAAACTTGATATATTCCCTGATGGTTAATTTTAGTGTATAATTTTGAGACACAACGCACCGCGACCATATCGTGCAGACTTTACATACATCGGGGTGAAAAAAGGGCTTCTTTTTACTAATGTCGTTTATATTTATTCTTTTTCCTATAACACGAAGCAATTCTGCCGGCTTGAGGCGATCAGTCAACCTACATTTTGTCAATTCAAGTTCTATGTTTGTTTTAGAAATCAAAACATGTGTTCAACACTGGCGCTCGTGATGATCACTAAGATAACGGCGTACAATTATGAATGCCCTTATCAAAATAGACACTACTTCGCTACTACGCTCTAAAAGGAAAGATAAGGGGAGAGAGAAAGAGAGACAGAATTTGAAAGAGGGAAAGAGTTGATGTTGAGTGTATTAAATATGTTGATGGGGGAGAGAGAGAGAAGGACTAACTAATTTTATAAAAGTGGAGATAAGAGGACAAAAGAGACAAACCCATGCAGGCCCGTAATCAGGGGGCGCCCCATTCCATAAAAAGGGCAAAAGGCGGGTCCATTTTTGTTGCTGAAAATGTTGATAAAAAGGTCCAAAATTTTATAGAAATTTTGGCAATAAAGTCACCTTTTTGGTGATGAGATGTTCAAAGGTCCAAAAAAATACCACTTTAGCGGTGTTAGGGTAGGAACCTCCACTTTTCAACAGAAAAAATAAGTTAATCCCTACATTTTCCCAACTCTAAAAAAAATGTCAATTTTTTTTTTTCGAAGTCCTCCCGCACCCCCTCCCAAATAAATCCCGCGTACGGTCCTGACCCATGCATTATTTATTGTTTTTTTTTTTTAATTGTGTTTTTTAATTATTAAATATAGATGTTGTGACCTATGATGTCCACAAATGTTTTGATTGACGTTCAGGAACGCCCTCTGTTGTTTGTTGCTAGGCAAAATAATTACAGTAATTTCTAATGACAGACTATACATAAATGGTCATAAATTACTTTTAACTTTGGGCAGAACCTGTCCTGATCTACAAAATCGGTCACACTTGCAGCTGGTGCATTAGCAGCATGTTTAGGTGATTGGGGTCACGATAGTTCCGTCCGATAATTTTGTTAAGATTCGGTATAAATGACCTTTCACGCTGTACGTCACATATCAGAAATAAAAATAGGGGTCACCGAACTCTCGTTTTTGAAGAAAAATTCTAATCAAAACACCTATTTTTCAAAAAAATTGGTACACCGTCGAATGGAACGTCATTTTTTTCAGGCCATTTTTTGAATATAAAAAAAACGGTTCGATAACTTTTGTGCCAAAATTTTAAATAAAAGTGCGCACTAAGAGACTGTCGATTACTGAAGAAAAAAGTAGGGGTCACCGAACTATCTTTTCTGTTATTTTCGAAAATAACGGCATTTTTATTAGTCAAAATACCACGCGTATTTAGGTGTCGTAAAAACCCACTCCTTTGTCCGCATGGCAAACGCTTAGCTGACAAGCGAACAAAAACATGGCACTCAAAAATGTGCGCACTATAAAACTTATGAGCATTGTTTTTTTCCCTCAGTGTACTTTTTTAATCTTTAATTTGATATTTGTTTGTGATGTATGATTAAGAATCAAATAAAAAGCTATGGTAAGAAAAGGGAAGACAAAGTTTATGGAAAGGTGAGAAAGAGGAAAAGCAAGGTCGTGTCCAGATTTTCGTGATTTTGGAAAGCATTTAAGCGTGTACTACTCTGAAACCATTATTAGTTTTTGGACGAATATAGGCCTACCTATACTTCATGTTTTTTAAGATATTATGAAGTTTCAGTATTGATTCAAATCTAATTCACGAAAAGATAATCAACATTCGTTTTATTTTAATGTAATTTCCGCCGTAAGGTTCATGAATGATCCTTTTTTTATAAATTTTAGCGTTTTCCATAAATGACAAATTTGGCTGGTAGAATTCTGAAAAAATGTCTTATATCTACTGAAAGTGTACATAAAATGTGATTTTTTTCGGATATTTCCTGGATTTTAACCCGAGGCACAATAATCAGGATCGTCTTTAACTTTACGCGGAACTTCGGTAAAATGACAAGTCATAATTTGCTTCCACGAAACCTATCTAAGATCTATTAACATATGTTTATGCATTTAATCCTCTCATAAACCAATATTTGACAATGTTGTTGGAAAACAAAATACTCTTTGTCATCTGAGATGTAGGCTCATGAGTCATTAGACATTTCATTCTGATGTCTTGACCTAGAAATGATAAAGAAAACACACTTTTTTCTGATACGACCTTGAAAAGGTGTGTTGAAGAAAAAATCAGGAGAGAACTGCTTATTTTCAGAAAAAGAAGGATATTTAGTTACTTGACGGCCCGTTTATAAGTAACAATTATATCTTTGACCTCCCTCCAAAAAAAAGGTTTTTTTGTTAAATAATGCCTTAATTCTGTGAACAGGCACATATGCCGTACTGCATATACTTCAATTGGAAACAGGACTGGTAAAGGGCCCAAAGCGTGCACGTGGCTTGTTATCTTCGAGAATCGCACAGAGTACGCAAGGGTGTTTTTTTACGGGACGCGCGCGGGGACAGCTAGGAACGCCAAGGCACAATTTTGGATCCAAATAGCCATGTGCGGACTGGTGGCGCGCAGCCTAACGTGACCAAAATCACTTAATAAGAATGTTGGCGTATATGTTTTAGTTGAAACAAGTTTCCAGAAAAAATATCCATTGCACAGTATAGTATAGGCTTTTGCCCGTCAGTTTTGTCATACTTTCCTCTATACACCAACGGGCCGCCATAAACATAACACGTCACATCTATATTTAATTAAAGTATTTTTATTGAAATGATACTTGATTGATTCTATTTTAATTGCCTATACTTCAAACACTATGGATTTTTATCGCGTTTTCTTCTGCAGATCAGTTTACTAATAAGTCCCCAAAAAAAATTCGACGAAAATAAAACCGCCGCGCGAAATTAATAGACATTTTTTTCCGAACAGTATAATAATTATTTCAATGTATGTGCGTGAATGTTGAATGGGCTTTTTTTTTGGTGCCAGCAGATTGTTGTGAGCAATGACAAATTAGGGTCATCTGCCTAATCTTAGAGTGAATTAATTTATTGTTTTTAAATGCCAAGGTATTACGTCCAGTGCTCAAATTGATGTGCACATCAACTATATGTATATCTCATCTCAATTATTGTGTTTGTGTACAGTAATTGCCTATTGGTGCGCTGATAATTATGGTCTATAGTTCATTGTGTACGGTTTTCGTATACGGGTGACAGTTTCCAACCTAAGCCATATATTTAGTCTATGCTAATCCCAACTTTAAAAATCTTAATCTATCCTCAAAACTTCGTCTTATTATCGTTCCAACCACTGTGGTTCTCAACTATGATCCAGCCAGAGATGGGTACAACGTTGCTTCACTGAATTCCCAAGTCCTGTTTAGTGCATTGTTGGCTCCAGCAGTTTGGGGGGGTGGGCAGACCAAGAGGTGTTCCATTGCCTGTGGTTCTGTTCCACAACCACAGGTATATCCTGATCTGCCTCCCAGATTAGCTTCCCACTCTGCAAGGAAACCTTTAGATCGGCCGTCCTCAAAACTACTCTTATCCTTATAACCCGTGAACCTATAATGCTGGCCCTTACCCTTAATGAAAGTAAAAGTAAAACGATATTTAGACCATGTGTAATATACTAAATAGGCTTGTTATCCAGTCTGCAATGAATTTTGTACATTCTATAAGAGCAAAGAGAAATAGCGTGTTGCTGCTAGATCGACACAATGACTTAAAAGGTGGGTGACCCGATCAAGGGCCGATTTTTCTTATGATGTGCCTCTCCCCCCCTCACATGGAATGCATATATCCCCCCAAAAAAAACATCGGATTACCAATTATGAGTTTTAATCTATCCTGCCGTTTGGATAATAGAATCAAAAACATGCACGTAAGACTGTCCCGTATAATAATCAAATAGTTGAATTAGTCTAATAACCAGATGTTCCAAAAATAATTTAGAGTCGCAACGCCTTGATTGTCGATCGGGTCATCCCTTTAAAGGGTCGTTCAAGCTTTCGCTTTTCCTTTCTATTCATTTCATGTCGATATACCTTCTTGTAATAATACGCTATCTACTGCACGATAGCAGGATTTGATATTTCTCACGCCAGGCATAAAATGAAACATTTTTGCATGATTATATTCTAGTGATTTTCGAGTTTGGTGTCACATTATCTGCATATAAACTTAATATACATACCACAACACTAACAACAAACAACATCAACACCAACCACAACAATCGTGTATTGCATGGTTGAATTTACCCGCAACCGAAGACATACAGTGCATGTACTTGTAAACTCAAGAGGCATTAACGCGGAATTCCGTGTAACAAAATGTTGTCGAAAAAAGAAGGCAAAAATCTGTAATTTATCTCACAGAGTCTGGTCCAACCAAATTAGTTCATAAATTAAAACAGGGGAGATCCAACTAATTCAGCTCTACACTCTTCGCGTCCCTAATTTTCCAACTGATAGTCCAATTATTTCGGATTTCATCGACAATCACTGTGCAGACCATAATAACCCAGGAGCTAGCACACATTTGTAACACATCTCAAGTACAAAAGGTTTGAGTGATATAAATATGTTGACAGACTGACATGTACCCCTGAAACGTGATTCTTAAGTGCCGCAAGTGTGCCTTAAGGAGAGGGGCCAAACAAAGTTTGTACAGGGGTCAAATTTGTAAATTGATCCATCATGTTGAAAAGCACCCATTTATGTGTCTAAAACCGTAAGGATCAGAAAAGGTATAGGTTTTAATATTACAGCCGAAAGTTTCAAGAGTTATAGGCTAAAAACAGCAAAAAATCAATAAAAGGGTCATTTCAGAGTTGACAGGGCAAATTTTACAAATTGCTGCTCGATTGGATAAAAATGGTGGCAATACCATTGTGGAGCTCATAGTATAAAATTAAGGAATAAGTTTTGATTGTCTCAAATGCTTTGCTTAAGAAAGTAGGGGGTAACAAGATCAGCCCCAATTGAATGCAATGGACGTTTACCTTCTTTGCCCCCTACATCGGAAACTAAGCATGTAGACAGTCCACATTCCTTATTTTAATCTATGAACTCCCCAATAATTTGCACCAGTTTTTATCCATATCGGAGCAACTTTAAATTTGAACCCGTGTACAACTGAAATTGACCTTATTATTGATTTTTTGCTGTTTTTAGCCTATAACTCTGAAACTTTGAGGCTGTACATAGTACCAACTATACCGTTTCTGAATCCTTCTGGTTAGACACATAACAATGGTTGCTTTTCAACACGATTGATCAATTTACAAATGTGACCCCTGTCAAACTTTGTTTTGGCCCCCTCTCCGTTTTTGGGTGTATGTTGGGGTATTTTAAGGCACCACTTTCGGCACTTACAATCACGTTTCAGGGGTTCCAGTCAGTCTGTCAACATATTTAATCACTCAAACCTTTTGTCTTGGAGATGTTTTACAAATGTGTGATAGCTCCCAGGGTATAAAGGCGATATTATCCAGAAGCGTTGGGCTGTTCGTCTTGGTCTCGCAAAGCAGGTTGGCGATATGGTCCAAGTCATTTTGAAGTGTTGTTCCCGGAAGGGCAGAGGGTTCGTGGCTTGAATGTTATCAGATTTGCGAGATAAAGTCTGACCACCTGCTATAAATAAAATGTTTAGCTTTCTTGTATTCGAAAGTGTAAATGGGATTTTCATATCATCGGATATTTATACGCTACTAATAATCGAGACTCTTAGATTGCGATCTACTTTACTCTTAACGCATCTATGAGTGGGATAGTTTGTTTAGCTGTTTTTACGACTTTTTTGTTGTGTCCCTTGACATATGCAATAGTCTCTTGCTGAGATACACCATCATGGCACTAGCAAATTACACGAGAGGAACGTTTTGTATAGTTTTGTCACCTGTTTTTCAAACAAACGGACAAATTGAATTTCCACAATAGATTATTCAGATAAAAGCCTTGAGTTATATTGTTTTTTATATTAATTCGATCCCGAAAATCTGTAGGAAAATTTTCTTCTCATGCACATTGGATCCGAAGTGGGGTCATCTACACGATATTGTTCTTTTGTATAGCAAACGTGTGTGGCTTTTTTTTTTTTGGTGGGGTATAAGCACTTAGGCCCTACGTTTTGATATGTTTATTAGCTTTTAGTTTTGAGTTCCCGTGATAACACTGTAGTTCAGGGTTTCACCCATACATTCAGGCCTATTCTTTCTGTACAAAATGGCCGAGATAAACGCGTCATTTTCTCCTCATTGGCACATCTCAGATCTTAAAACTAATATTCTGCTTGAAGAATCATCAATTTCCTAACCTTAATCCTGTCATGAAATTGGCGTACTTATCGCCCAAATTTTCGAGCTACTGACCGTGAAGACTAGCAGGCACTGTGCACCCTGAGGTCAGAGCACTTTTTCATTCGGGTGTTCCCTGTAAATACGTTAAATACGTCTGTCAGAATCAAAATAAAGTATCAATGCTGCCATTTTTTTGATATTTCCTACAGATTGTATACCTAATATTGATAGCAACCATGATTTGGAACCCAGACCTCTCGCCTTTTCTCTCAGTTTTTAGGTATACTTAGGCGAACGTCACCAACACAAACACCCTCATTTGCAGTGTGGGCTTGACTTACCTGTTCTCCCTGTTATTTACTGGTGTGAAATCTACTGGATTGAGAGTTGTTTCTTTTTTTCATGTTTTATTTAGTTTTGGTCCCAACCAACATTTGGTATGGTTACTTGAGACTTGTCTTTTAGCACCTTTTATGGACCATGAAATGGAGCAATTAGCTGCTATCTTATGTAGATAGCACTGTATAGGTGCATTTAGAATAACACTGATTTTTGTCATGAGCGCCCTGGCGCTTAAATGAGTGAGTGATAACTGCTAAGTGATAAGACTCACCTTGCATTAAACTAAACACACAGTGCTTATTGTATCGCCCCAATTTATGGCATTGATCCTTCTTGCCGACATATCTTACGATCCGTTGACGGTTACATCCTCATGTGATAAATAAATGGTCAGGGTTTACGCAAACTTTCATGTGGCAGCCAGTGAGAAGATGGTCCAAAGGAAGGTCAATGCACTCTTTGAAGGCGCATCTATGAAAGCTCTGTTAGCATTGATATCCATGGAGAGTCCTCGTATTGAAAAATGAAATCTGCCATATCATAATCGCCCATCTGCCCGTTGCTCCCATCCATCACAACTCCTTTGCAAATGAATTCTTCTTAACCTTACACTGAATCTTTATTCGGAATAGCATAGAAGTTTGGTGGAAGATAGACAATTTGTCCTATTCTGTAACAACGTAAAGTCCAAAATTGCAAGTGAAGACTTAAACTCATGAGGCACTGGCTGGGCCCATTGCGGCAATTTGGACTTGGCTGCACACCACATGTTTCAGATATCAATCTTATTTGTTTTTCTAATATTGAACTTGCTGTTAGCTAGCCTAGCAATGGCTACAAAATCAGAATCTTCCCAGTTTTTATTTTTGACCAAAAATTTGGTGGCAAGATTCCATTATGTCCCTCTCCCTACGAATTCTGCACACTTGTCATCTAGTTTTTCTCCGTCAAGGCCTGTGAGAATTCGTAGGGAGAGGGGCCATATGGAACGCTTCCAATTGTGAGAGTCTAGGACTGCCAGGAGGCCAGTTGGCCCACTAGTCTAGATACACTCAGGCAGCATTCACCCCGTGACCCGGCAATGCATGTTTTCAAGCCCAATGTGTACGTACAGATTATGCAATCAAGCGTGTGCTATCTCACAAGAAAACTTACCTTTGACCCCGGAAAGTACAACCAATTTTGAATTTTTCATTAAAAAGGGAAAACACTAAAAACCGTGATTTGTGTATGCTGTGAAGTAAATTTGCCTTATTCCCAGAGGCATAGGGGACGAGAACATCGAGTACCATGGCTCACAGCCACTAGTTAGACTTTCCAAAAACGTTTCCCCCCAGTAAATGGCATGTCCTATTCTTTCCCTTCAAAAATGGGCCCGAGAGAAACGTCATTTTCTTTCCTCCTCATGGAAACCTCTCAGATCTTAACTAATATTCTGCTTGAAGATCTCAATTTCCTACCTGATCAGGCATGAAATTAGGGTACTTAGCCCCAAATTTTCGAGCTCACCTGGAACCGGAATATATCAGGCACTGATGCAACCCCTGAGTCAGAGCACTTTTTCCACATCAGGTGTTTATCCTGTAAAGAAAATAAAACAAGGTTAAATTACGTCTGTCAGATCAAATAAAAGTATCAATGCTGCCATTTTTTGATATTCCTACAGATTTTAATACCTAATATTGATAGGACAGAACATGATTTGCAACCCAATTTCGCCTTTTCTTCTCTCAGTTTTTAGGGTACACTTAGTCGACGGTCACCAAAACAAAAACCCCTCATTTGCAGTGGGGGCTGGACTACCGTTCCCCTGTATTTACTGGTGTGAAATCTCAGTCATCGTCACGCTATAACCATATACGCGTGCCCAGAATTGTATTGAGGTGGGTGTAACCCCCCCCCTAGATATCTAACCATGAGAAGCGAAGCAGCGGGACGACTACGGTGGGGTCCGGGGCCCGCCTTAGGTCCCTGGTGGGGTCCGGTGGTAACGCCCCGGCGGGTGTTCCAGGGGGCAGAGCCCCCCTAAGCTCTGAGGTTTTTCTGGTTTTCAAGAGACCTGAAAACGCGCCTTTCCTTGCTTACTTCTTCGACACTTTTTTGATCCGCATTTGCATGAAAAAAATCAAATAAAGTACCATGTTCCTCTTCTTTTTCTTCTTTTTCGTCCTCTCATGTTTTCCTCTTTTTTGTATCTTTCTCATTTCCCCTTTCTTCCTTCCTTTTTTTTCTTGAGAACTTTGAGGGGGGCTTTAGCCCTCAAGCCCCCCCCCCCCCTGGGGCCAGTTTAATAATAACATGTATCCTCCTATCTAGAGGAAACGTAACAACTTCATGCACTAACAATTATGTCTGCCTCTTTCATACATCTTAACGAAGAACGGTTATAGTTAGGCCTAATAGTGTGGAACTGGTTTCGTAAAGGGAGGGGCATATGTAATGGTGAATATTTAAATGTCCTTGAGTAGGATGTCTGAATCACTTTTGATATCTGAAACTTGGCAGTTGTGATTGTTGAAGGGGTATATTTCAGTTGACATCAATAGTCAAACTTTCATAGGGGGGTCATTAACATCCTGAAATAATTTGTCTAATGTTTTTTGCATTAGTTTCTACACCCCCTCTATCGCTACTAGATTGCCACAGACCCCCTGCCGTGCATTCACCTAAACGGGACGAGTTGCCTCTGGGGTTAAACACCTCAAAGTCAGGAAAAGAAGTAAACATAAGATAAAAATGTTTGCGTCGTCATCGATATTCGACACAACCCTGTCGTCGCAATTGGTGTTATTCGTTCGCCAGTATTATTTTCGGGCGTGTTGTGATTTCCTATAAGTATTTTGGGCGTGTCGTGATTGAAGCAAAGAGTATCTTTGATCGGGCTTTAAAATTGCGTGGCCTTGTAAACAGCGTGCAACCACACCAGTGATGATCGAACCTGACGAGCTGTTGTGATTGACAGAATCGTGTCGGGCGTAACCACTTGCCTAATATAAATTAGTCAGATCGACATTCCGCGTACATTGTAACTAAGGAAAGTGTTTTGTCTGAAGCAACCGAGACGACGACGTAACAAGAAACTGGCCCGCACATGTCATACGCAGAGTTAGTCGAGTTCATAGTCGCAATGCATCCAGAGCTGTCGCATCATAGTGATCGCACTTTGTTACATATAGGTGGTGACGGACGTCTATAAGGAAGTACGTCTGTCCAAAATATTCCCGTCCTCCTTTACAATCCAGTGTGATGTTGCATGTAGTAAGCTTTGCTTAACCAGTAGTGTAAATGCAGGAAGCTACTGAGACTCATCCCCAAAAACATCGAATTATTAGAAGCATACGGGTGTCATTTGCTTCTAAGGAATCTTTGTATCAGTTTTAAGAAAACGTATTTGAATATATACCTATCATATATATATATCTATATATATATTATATATATGACTATGACATTTACTTATTAACAACAATCCTAATTACCTCAGTGAAATTTTAGGCCAAGAGAATGTTCCTTTCGATGTTATGAACAAAAATGTCTCCAACATGTGTATTACATATTTTATAACACACCACACAATCCTCATGGGGCAACCTTTAGTGCAGCGCATTTGCTTCTGCTATTAAAACCGGGGACCAATTTAACTCAAAATATGTAATCAGGATGTTTTGATGAGTACGTTTCCGTGTGATAGTATGGGGAAACGTCATCATATGAATCGGGTTACCCACCTTAGGCACGAGGATTGGAAGATGTGTACCGTAATCGTGTAGTCAAGCCGTTGTAATTTCAATATTTACACTTGTTTGAACTTTTTACAGTTTAAAACGGGTGCTCATTGAGACCTTCTGAAGGAATCTTTCTTCTCTAACTCCATTTCCGTTCAAAAGTGACAATCTTTCTGGTATGAGGCAGCAGCTAAAGGTGTGGATTTGGTGGAGCCAGATCACTCTTGACTGGTTGAGGGTTGAGAAGTTATATCCACCGAGGACGAAGCAGGGCACTCATTGAGAATGTGATCCGGAGTCTGTGATGGAGAGCCATGCACATTGCAGGCTGAGATGGCGCAGCCCCCATCGGTGAATATTGCTGTTGAAACGACCGATTCCTATGCGAACTCCTCTTCAAGGTGACCCATTCCTTACGTAGAAGCATGCTACCAGGTGGGAGTTCGGTCATAAGGTGTAATAGTGAATTGATCTGGTCTGGGGGTATCTAGCCATGCAGTGTTCCATGTCTTTAAGATGTTGAATGGGGAGATGGAAAGTTTAGCAGCGTATGTCGACAGAAAGGTTGAGGAGAGCACAGTCTCGGCTGCGAGCGGGGGGGGGGGCGATGGTGGAATATAGTCTTTATCAATTATGCAGCATGTGTGTTGTCCAACAGAGCCTATTCACTAGTGTATTGTTTTTTTTTGGTTTGTGATGTTCTCTCCGAAGCACTGCAGGGACAATCGTTGAAAGCACTGGTAGAAACCTACGATGGAGTGGGACGTGGAAAGCAGCACAGTATGGGTCTCGTGGGTCTCGTTTGAGGTACTGTGTCCCGTGTTTTGTGTGGAGAGATATGCACCATGCTGGGCGGAACTATCAGCAGCGCTGTAGCCCAGAGCCAGGGGCGGTAGTGCGTAGAGTGGATGGACTAGAACCCCATGAACATCCAGGAAGGCGGCAAAGGATTATTCCTTCGAAGATACATCTGCACATACTGAATCGAGTGCTGCCTATAAGTAAGCTGCCAATCAGGCTTCACTTCCAGAGAATTTGGGTGTCGATTGTATGGCAGAGGTGCTCCCTTGAGGTTGATTTCACTGGCGATGAGCCTCTTGGTGTAGTGAAAAGCCAGCTTGAGTCTCCAGTCTTTGAGATATTTCCAGTAGGGCCATATTGGCAGTAGTAACTTTCTAGCTTCAGTCCCAGCTGTCCGAGTGAAGAGTGCACTAATCGTCGTCTAGATGTTGTTTGAGGTAAGTCCCTGATATACAAGTTGAACAAGCAGGGAGCCAATACTGCTCCTTGTGGGACTTCGTTTCTCAGACGACGCAGTAAGACTGGTCGAAAGAACAAGCTACCATGGCTACGTTTGATAGCATGTTCACATTAATTGTACAAGGTGACGATCCGGGATGGTCCTGAGAAGCTTGAGTGTCAGCCCTTGTGCCACACGGTGTCAAATGTTGCAGTAAGGTCTCACCCAGATGACGCCTGCCTTAACAACGTTTTTTTCAACCTCTCTTCAATATCATTTGTGAGTTTTACAATCTGATGACAGTGCTCGCCACGGCGAAATCCTGCTTGTTCGTCAGGCAGATGGGAAATAGTCGCCTGGCTCCAGCCGGGCCAGGATTAGCCTCTCAAGGAGTTTGAAGGAAATACACAGAGTGATTATTGGGGGGTATGTTTTTGGGGGCTGCACACCCAGGGCTTGTTTGGTCTGGGGAGTGCGATGATGTAGCGCTCCTCCAGATCGTGGGGAAAGGATCGGTTGGTAAGGCAACATTGGTAGAACTCCTAGCTGGAGCCATTTCCAGACACGTGGGCCGCAGTCATCAGACATATTATCTGCCCATGGACTTTTTCCACTCTTTAGTGGTTGCATGATAGCGAGGTTGAGCTCATCGTATGAGAAGGGCTGTTGAAAGTGATCCGTCCACGCCAGGTGCTCGACGAAGTTTTGTGATCTCGTTTTGTCCTCGCCTGAACTTTGTTCGGCAAGGACTTAGTAATCACTTTTCTGTCTGTCTGTCGGTCTTTCTGTCTGTCATGCTGTCGGTGTGCCTGACTTCCGTTTTCAATGGGCTTGTTAACGATTTATCTGGAGTTCCGATAAGGGCCTTGATGGTGTAACTTGGTGGCAAGAAGCTGTCCACGAGTTCTCGACCTGATTAGATTGTGGCGTAAATTATGGCTAATTAGTATCTAAATTTTTGCATAAGTAACGAAATTTTCCCGAAGGCTTGTGTTGACAGTTTTCTGGATTTTCCGTAAGGCCCGTATGAATGAGGTACTTGGTGGAAGGGAGCGGGCAGGAGAGTTCTCAAACTGATTAGTTTTCGGGCGTATTTCGGGCAATTAATTAGCAAAATGAGCTAATTAATAGGCAAAAATCAGCGTAATTGCTATAATTGTTGAAACGGTACATTGGATACGAACATTCCTTCACTGCATGAAAGCTTATCACTACACTAAGGTGCGCATCTTTTTTGCAATTTGAACGGTGGTGAACTGCGGCTTAGTATGCAAATGAGCTAATTAAATTGCGTAATTACTGTAAATTCTGAAAGTACATCGGATAGGCAAAAATCCTTCGCTGCATGAAGAATACGATGCCATGCATGCTATGGGTGAATCATAATTGGTCAAAGTGCATTTGGGCCGATTAAAGGGGCATTTTTTGATACACTTGGGATCTAATTAAATATGCATATTGCTGTATCACTGAATGGATGATTGGGATATGCAAAATTCCTTCTTTACATGAGACTTCTATGCTGTACATCTTTTGTAGAATCACAATTGCGGTCAAGTGCAAGTGGGTCAATTAAAGGGCATTGTTGATGCAATTGATCTTAATTAAATATCGCCGTAATATTGCTGTATCGCTAAATGGTAACATTGGTCTTGCAAATTCCTGCGCTACGAGAGACTACTATATGGGTACATCTTTGTGTGAACCTAATTGTGGTCAAATGCCATGTGGGCCACTTAAAGGGGCATTCTTTGATTATTTTAAAATTAGCAACTCAATGGCTAAATGCTGGTCCTCAACCAAATTTTCTCAGGTTTTGTCAATGGTCAGTGTGAAATACTAACACCTTCAAAAGACTTTGATTCAAGGATTTTCCTTGCAATAAATTTAGGTCAGCATGTGTGTTATTTGGCAGGAGATGGCTTTGTATGATTTGTGTGGTGTAACAAAACAGGTGTCCAACCAGACTTATCAAAAGGGGGGGGGGGCGTACACCACAACAAAGGTATTAACATCAGTATGGCTAGATCAGTGCCATGTTTAATTGAATAGTTTTTTTTCTAGTTCTGTCAGTCCTTTTGGGTTGCCATTCCTGTGTACATTCGTGGAAATGTGAAAATACGCAAAATTGTGCATTTCTATCTTTCTGTGGTTCACATTTGTTTTTTTTTTCAAAAATAGTGTTGCCAAATTGAATAATTTTTCATATTCTTTACTAAATTTAGTGAATTTTTAAGGATTTTTGCATGACTCAAAGCGGAGATGGGAGGAGGGAGGGATGAGGGGATGGGGATTAAAACGTTCTAGAGGGTGATGCAGGTAGGGTCATGATTAATATCTCTACAACTGGCAATGTTGTGACCCCTGGGGTGTTCAAATGAAGAGCAGGAAATAAAAATACATAATGCAAACCCTGGGGTGCTACTCCTAACCATCTCGTGGTTACTTATTATGGTGGGGACATTTCAAGATTAATATCTAACAAACGGAAGATGTTTGTGACCTCTATGGTGTATCAAATGAAAGAGTGAGAAGTAAAACTACTATAAATGCAAACCCGGGGGTGTTCCTCCTAAACGTCTCTTACTTGTGCTCATGTTGGGACATTTCAAGATTAATCTCTCCACAACGGAACAATGTTTTGTGACCCCGAGGGTGTGTTCAAATTAAGAGTGAGAGGGATGAGAATACTATCCAAAATGCCAAACCCGTGGGTGCACTCCTAAACATCTTAGTTATGCTCTATGTTGAGGAACTTCTCAATGATTAATATCTCCCACAATGAAAATGTTGTGACCCCTGGGGTGTGTGTCAAATGAAAGACAGGAAAGTAAAGAAATAAATGCCAACCAGGGGTGCTACTCCTAAACATATCTGACTTAGCCTCGGGGGGTGGGGGTTCAACTTGCAAGATTAAATATCTGCAAATGGGAAAATTGTTTGTGACCCCTAGGGTGGTGTCAAATGAAATAGTGGGAAGTAAAATTAGTTAAAAATTGGAGTTTACTGCTTTGAACACTTTTGGGGAACACCCTGGAACTTCGCGCAGTTGCACTCTGTTGTGCTGCTTGGTCATTACCGTTAAGCGCGAAAGAAGGCGGGACTTGTGGTTCGAGCACCGCCTTGTTTTATACAAATTTACAAAAAATCATCATCGTCTTTGTGGTCGCCGCCGTCGTCGTCATTGTTATTTTATCGTAACAATTATCGTCCATCGTCATCATCATCATTAATCATCAGCGTCGTCGTCATCGTTGTTATTATCAGTTCACTCAGGATTGTCCAACACGTCGTCCTTTGTCGCCATCACTTCGTCGTCGAGTCGACATCCGCCACTTCAACACAACAGCAACGCCATGACGACATGCAACTTGCTTTAATTGTTTGTACTTGTTATCGATTTGGCACGTGTTAGTTTACTGCTAACTATTTCCCAAATTGGAAATTTGCATGTTTTTATTCGTTCAGTCCTAATTTAATTTTTTCTTAAAATTTTCTTCCGCGTCCTTGCATTGCACAATTGCTGAGTCGTTTCATTAAAGGATGAAGGATCACACTCGCTCTGTTAACACGCAATATATGGCGATAAAGTTTGTTTTGTGCACACCCTGAACTTGAGACTTCTATTGTATTCCACTTCGTCCAGGGCCACTATTATACATTGGCAATACGGAAAATCACGGGAAACAAAAAAGGGCACAGAGTTTTGACATGTATATTGTCCATTTGGAGTTCCTGAATAGCGTCGTATACTATAGACCGTAGATCGCTAGTGGCCATATTTTAAGCGCAGGTCCGAGGACGTTGGAGGCCACGCCGTTTGTGTTCCAGATTTATTTTGAACCCTAAAAAGAAGATTTTCTGTGGCGACACGCCGATATTTATAGTTTTCGCGGTTTGCCAACCGGCTTAATCGCACTAAAATGTCGGTTATCTTCATAGACCCTATAAAATCGCTTTTAAGTGTATTCAAATTAGAGCAATTTACCATTTCTCACTGATAGGGTAAATATCTTAGTTTTTAATTTTTGTCAAAAACATACACGGGCGTCAATATTTAGGGGATGATCGTATGGGCCACCCCTCATCATTTGGGGGGGGGGGTGTAAATCCCCCACCTCTCTCCGGGATTTATAAACGCTTATGGAATCACACCACTAAATAAACTAGGTGTAGCAGACACTTCAGGGCCGAACGTGTTGGCGTCCGGAATATGGCCCTTGCATAATGAAGAGTCACAAAAATGTTGATGAGTGTGTCTTTAAATTAAATTTGCAATCATAAAATGATTCTGGACTTATAACAAACATTTGGGTGGTGAAGATTTTGTCTGTGCCGTTTTTGTATAATTGTCTGAGGTTTGGGGAAACTGTACAATTTTAAGTTTCTAGTAACACTCACCTAGGCGTGAACGTTTTGAAAACAGCAAATCTTTTTTTTTCGATGCTCTGTACTAAAAAAATCAGCCTTCATCATATTGACTTTTTCATTTTTTGTTGAAGAGGTAATGGTTGCTAATCTTCCAAAAAAAGATCAATTTGGACGTTTGGTTAGGTCATTTTTGTATCACAGTCCCTATGGGGGGTTTTAGTGGGTGTGATTTCCTTATAAGTCTATAGTCTGTGAAGATTCAAGGATTCTCATCTTTACCCGACTTCACTTTCACTCATCCAATTTCAGATCAGATTAGCTCGCTTAAAATAGCATTTCCTCTAACACCTCCCGCGACTCATTTTCCAAAAGGTATTTAAATATATTTTGGTTTCCAATGAACTTTAATTTGTCAAAAGTAGACGGAGTTCCCCCTGGAGCCATATTGGTGAATGTGGCGTGAAAGTCAACTGAATCACCAGCCCTAATTAAACACCTTTCCAAACACTAATGTTACACCCGTTTCTAAACACTTGAAATATCATTTATATCGACAACTTAATATCTAAACATGTTTTAAACTCTAAAAGTGTTTAGGCATTTGAACATTTAGGTGTTTAGACATTTGATGCTATAAGTGTTTAGAGATTTGGACATCCCTGAAAAAGCTTAAGTTGTATCACGTTTCTAAACACTAGCTGTTTTTGCAAGTTTCTGTTTTTATTTATAATCTTACATAAATACTTTGTGACCTCACAAAAAGTGTTCCACATCGCATGTATCTTCGGCCCTAAGAGTGACATCACAGTTGTGCAGATTAAAACGTACACATTCATTCACGTTCGCTTGAACTACACAATACGCATATGTGAAATAGCTAATTCGGGGAAGCAGTTAACCTTGCTCGCAACTGCAGGGTTTGAGTTGGCAATATAAATGCGTTGCGAAGCTTTTGGTACGAAATCATTTTGTAGACAATCGTGTGCACTGTCACGCAGGGATATATCGTTCTCTTAGACTTGATTTTTACATGGCTGTCAAACAGACTAACTCTCTCAATATAGACCAGGCGTGCTCTTTCTTTCGATGTCAACAATCGAAATTATTGCAAGTGGCGCGTTTTCACGGCTGCCTATTACCGAGTCTCGTGTACTTAAACTGTCATGAAATGTAATTTTTTTCAATGAAACAAGAGTCGTCTCTATAGCGCAGTGTTAGGGTTAACAGCGTGCTATATGGGAGCTTATGGGACAGGAGCATGACGGCTGTCTAACACTGCCTGTCTAGTTTTCTTACCGGGACCAGCGAGGGCAACGCACGACGCGTAATCAATTGGTTTAGATCAAATTCCATGGTGTGCTATGAATACTAATTCGACACTGTTTTGATCAAAATCCCGCTTGCAAAATCTCGGATGTTTTGTTTGGATTAGCTTGCCGTGCGTGGAACATTTCTCCGCTGAGGAGAACGTTCAGTTTCTATGCATGAGATTCATAAAAAGCCAGTCACATAATTCAATGTTATTGAATGAATTGAGATGGAATAGCTTTAGAAAACGCATGTAAGGGTACGAAGCCATTTATTAGTGGACCCAAATAAGGCATGATTTCAGTGGCGTAAATTTCTTGTTGACATTGGGGGGGATGGGGGTTGATGAAAATTTATGAATGAAACTGGGTTTGCTGAAAAGATTTATTACAAGTACATATAGTCTAGCAGATTTCATGGGTTCCCATGCACCCCCTTAAAACTAAATTCTACCATGATTTTTAGAATATCTACGACATCTTCTTACAGAATTTTGATGTTACCAAAATCAAATATTGTCCCACGGGGTCCGTTTGGCGGCCATCTTTGGATTAAGAGGGATTAATCGTACAAAGTGGTTCAATTTAGTTGAAAAGTATCTCAAATGATTCGTCTCACCATAAGGAATCAAAAAATATAAAGTTTGGTATATCTGTGATGTTCAGTTACAGAGATATGGGTGAAAATGTGATAAAGGTCATTGACCTTTTGATTGGTCATTGTACAGGGGCCAAATTTTCAAAATGCATGGATCTTGGCAAATTTGAGACGAATCATTTGAGATACTTTAAAACTAAATTGAACCACTTTGTACGATTAATCCCGCTTAATCCAAGATGGCCGCCAAACGGACCCCGTGGGACAATATTTGATTTTGGTAACATCAAAAGTCTTTAAGTAGATGTCATAGAGATTCTAAAAATCATGGTAGAATTTAGTTTTAAGGGGGTGCATGGGAACCCATGAAATCTGCTAGACTAATATGCGCGCGAAGCGCGCTAAAAATTTTGGCATTTAGAAGCTAAAATCGTTAAATGTAATTGTAATTCAAACAAAATAGCTCAAAATGCGCGCGAAGCGCGCTGAAATTTACCATTTTAAACTATTATGGTAAAATATGAGGTTATTTTTGGTCAAAAACACATAAACGGGCATCAACATTGGGGGGGATGATCGTATTGACCATCCCCCCTCATCAAATTATTGGGGGGAATATATCCCCCCATCCCCCCCGGGATTTACGCCTATGCATGATTTAGGATATCATGGGAATAGGAACGTGTGAATGACAGAGTTGTGAAATTTGACTCCACAAATGTAGGTCTTACACTGATGTATTATGAAATGCTAGAATAAAATCACCTGATATAAGCTTAAAGGAATTTATTGGCATGAATCTATTGGCACACAACAGTGATTAGGATTTAAACCTTACTTGCACATCTCTAAACACTTCGTATAAACATGTTTAATATCTAAACACCTTGTAGCTAAATGTGTTTAAAGTCTAAACGTGCTTAGGTATTGTTTGAATTCAAGTGTAAAGGCATTTGATGCAAAGTGTATAGAAATTTAACATGTTTAATACGTAAACACTTATTTGCACCACGTTTCTAAACACGTATACTTTTTGCATCGCCTTACAGTTAAGTGCTTTGTATACAAGATCTATGATGATATTATATGATATGCAAATATATCATATAACATTTAATGAAAGACAAGTTGTAA
>JAMKCH010051717.1:0-10638 GCA_023653785.1 Ophioderma brevispina
TGAACAAACCACTGTAGTAGTGAGCTTTGCGGGCCCTTTTGCTCATGGCGTACTTGGCGCTTCGAATCTGTATGGTGATACCAGAGGAGGTTGAGTCAATCCAACAACTAAGGCTGTGACCTAATGGGTAATTAAGTTCCCGGGTAGTGATTCAAGGTTTAGCTTCTTGACGTTTATTTTCTTTGTAATGTGGGGTAAGGTTTTCATACTAAAATAGTGAATTAGAAAATGAACAGATTGATAAGAATCATTAGCAGAATACAGTTCGTGACACGTTCCAGTTCTGTTGTGGTAGTCATTACCAGTGACGGCAATATAACTTTATTTATTTTCCGAGTTCATGTAATATTTGTTGGATTTAGGATTAGGAGTATTGTAATTTTACAATTTAGTATCTGGGCAAACAGGGAATGATCTGTGATGTCATGAATAAAATGCCTGGTATTATTTTGTTATTAAAGAATATTTGTAAATATATTATCAAATCAGAGTGGAAGATTCGTGGTAACAAGTGTCGGTTTATCAATTAAGTGGTAAAATGAGGCGGAATAAAATGTGTTAAAAATTCGTGTGTGGACTGATGGGAGGACTGTTTGAGTAGGTCAAAGTTAAAATCTAAAATAAAATTTATCTTTGCATTCTTTATTGATTACGTTAATAGAATTCGTCAGGTTATCAATGAATGGATAGGCAGGCGAGTAGGTGCCTGTAAATAACCGAGATTATTTTATTCTTGGATGGGGGATACCATTGCATTGACCAGAGAATTCATAATGAGGATTAGAGGGTAAATTAGGTCATGCAGTTCTTGTAATTTCGTCATAGAAACATAAAGGCAACACTGCCCCTCTCTTACAATCCTATCGTCCGGACGATGTTATAGCCATCCATGTGGGGGGGCAGGGTGCGTTCGATTTTCGAGAACCATGTTTACTGAATGCTCAGATGGAAAAATTGTGGGAAAGTGTTTTTAGATAGTCAGTAATTGATTCACGTGTTTAGCTAGGCTCGCCGTGAATTAACATGTAGTATACTAACGTTCTGCATGTTATTTCACTAAGATCATTAAATGAGTCACTCAGGTGGTAAACCGGCCCCATTACGTTGGAGAATATCGTGCAATTTTATTTAGTTGTGTTATCATCATCTAGTTTAATCGAATGGGTTGATGTTGAGGGAAATAAGTTATTATAATCAATAATCCTGTTGGGAAACAGCTATTTAGGTTTGAATGATTCATCATGCTCAACATTGGTTAAAGGGAAAGAGGAAGCCACAAACAATTTTTACAATACCAGTTCTGATCGACATCGTGTGAACTTAAGCGAGTGCACTTCAAGAGTTATGATTAGTACAAATACACATTTAGTGGAGTTTTCCCCTTATACACCTAAGACAATATGAACACAACATTGAAGACAAGAAACAAATATATCTATTCCCAAAGAGAATAGATGCAGTTATGCAATATTAAACAAAACTAATTACACAAGAAAGGGTATCGGACCAATGAAGATTGGGGAAAATTGCATGTTTGTGCTTGTAAATAGACATGCAAAAAACTAAACTAACATTGGCCAAGAAAATATATCAAATGAACAACAGATAGTACATGGGTGCATTTTATATAAATAATCAGGTGAGAATCTTACGCAGGTTAATGTCAATATAACCTAAGCGAACATCATTTGTACATTAGATAGTTAGAAAAGAATTCAGGGGTGACATGAGCAAGGAAGGAAGAGAAATATATCATAATCAAGTGAAAATAAAACATCAGTGAAAATATACATGATATAGCACCAGTTTGTAACTTGGAAACATTATATGTGGATAGTTAGAAAAAGAGGTAAAGGGGTAGACACTGGCAAGGAAGGAAGGAAAATAATATCATATAATCCAAGTGAATATTAACCATCAGTGAAAATTATACATAACAATTTAACACCAGTTTTTACATTGGTACATTGATAGTTAGAAAAGGCTGAAAGAGGGTAGACAATGAGCAGGAAGAGGCAAATGTTCATATAAGCAATGAAAGATATTAACCAGCAATAAGAAAACTATATACATGAATTAACAACCAGTTTGTACAGTGAGCATTTTATATGTTTATGTTAGAAAAAGAAGTTAAAGGATAGACATGAGCAAGGAGGAAGGAACTATATCAATATTCGAGAGTAGAAAATATCAACCATCAATGAAAATTATACATGAATTTAACATCCGTTATACATTGATACAATTTATATGTGATAGTTAGGAAAAAGAGTTAAAGGGGTAGACAGTGAGCAAGGAAGAACGAAATATATTATATAATCAAAAGTGAAAATATTACCAGCAAAAGAAAATATATGTATGAAATTTAACACCCCAGTGTGTACCAGTTTGTACATTTTGTATGGTGGCCAATGAAGGCAGAAAATACTATATCATGTAATCAACAAATGAAACAAAAAAAACAACAACTCATGAAAATATATACATGAATAAAATCAGTTTGTACATTGATGCATTTTATATGTTGATAGGTAGAAAAAGAGTTAAAGGGTTAGCCAATGAGCAAGGAAGGAACGAAAATATATCATAATCAAAAGTGAAAATATTAACCATCAAAGAAAATATATACATGAATTTAACACCCGTTTATCCATTGGTACATTTAATGTTGATAGTGGAAATAGAATTAAAGGGGTGACAATGAGAAAGGAAGGAGGAAAAAAAATATCATATAATTCCAAGTGAAAATATTAAAACCATCAGTAAATGTATACATAAATTTAACACCAATTTGTACATTGGTACATTGACAGTTAGAAAAAGAATGGAAGGAGTAGACAATGAGCAAGGAAGTAGGAAAATGTTCATATACTCAATGAAAGAATATTAACCAGCATAAAGACAAAAATATATAAATGAAATAACACCAGTTTGTACATTGATGCATTTGATTGTTGATAGTTAGAAAAAGAGTTAAAGGGGGATAACCAGAGCAAGGAAGGAGAAAAAATATTTATTAATCCAAGTGAGATATTAACATCAATGAAATATATACATGAATTTAACATAGTTTGTACATTGATGCATTTTATATGTTGATAGTTGAAAGAGTTAAAGGGTTAGCAATCGAGCAAGAAGGAAACGAAAAATTTATATATAATCAAAAGTGAAATTAACCATCAAGACAATCTTACATGAAGTACACCAGTTTATACATTGGTACATTTTATATGTTGATAGTTAGAAATAGAATAAAGGGGTAGGACACGAGAAAGGAGGAAGGAAAATAATATCATATAAACCAAGTGAAATATTAACATCAGTGAAAATATATACATAAATTTAACACCAATTTTGTACATGGTAAATTTGACAGTTAGAAAAAGGATGAGAGGTAGACAATGAGCAAGGAAGGATAGGAAAAATGTTCAATAATCAATGAAAGCATATTAACCAGCATAGAAAATATACTGAAAATAACACCAGGTTTGTACATTGATGCATTTTTTATATGTTGATAGTAGAAAAGAGTAAATGGGGGTAGACAATGAGCAGGAAGGAAGAAAAATATATAATAAGTGAGAATATAACCAGCATGAACCTATATACATAACTTCGCACGGTTTGTACATGGGAATATTTTAAGTATTGTTTAGAAAAAGGTTAAAAGGGGTAGACAATGAGCAAGGAAGGAAGGCAAATAATATATATCATCAAAATTTGAAAATATTAAGCGCCAAGACAATATATACATACTTTAACACCAGTTAAAAAAACTGAAATGAACTAAACTGAAAGTGAAAGATGATGGTTTCCCAAAGACCCCCTATTTGTGAAATTTTACCACTGTCGCACAAAGACCCTATGGTCACCCCCCCCCCCCCTGTTTTTTTTAAGGGAGCCACATTTGCGTAAAATCTTGCCAATTTATCAAAAATTCTCCTTTTACATGTTGAACAGAATATAGCTCAAAAGGTTTGCATCCAAGCTATACAAAAGTATACCTTTTAGATTGCATATTGTTCTAAAGATTCCAAAATTGCAAAGTCGGGATGCATATTTCAGGGTGTGCTAAATTATATACAGGGCGATACAAAAGAAAAAGTAAAACCAAATGAATGACATAGATTAACATATAGTGAATTGAAAAAAATTCATATTGAAAACTAGAAAGAAAGATCTTTCAGGAAATTATACTTGCAACAACAAATTGACGGCTATTTGACTATACAGGGTGGGTAAAAATGCCAAACATTAATTTAATGCCAAATTTTCCTTATCGCAACAGTAGGCCAAAAATAGCATTAAAAATACCAGTGGTTACCAGTCATTTCTGAAAGAATAGTGACAGATCATTTAAAGTCAAGATTTCAGTTCAATTTTCATATGGGGTGTCCAATATGATGGTTATATAACCAACATAAATATTCTACATTATTGTACAGCTTTGGTATGTCTGACAAATTGACAAAGTTTCCTCTCTATGTCAGGCAATTTACCTAATAAATATCCACTAATCGTTGATGTTAACATTCCAACTGCCAATAACAGCTAAGCCGTGGTGTAAACCAGAAGGGGGGGGGCAGAGGAAGTCTCGCCCCCTTTCCCCCCTCCTTAAAAATTTTCTTGCACTGTCCGAATTTTTGCATGGTAAACACATAAACCTATACTATAATAAACAAAGTTAAATATATGGTCATAGGGGCAATTTAAGTTAAGGGCGCATTCATCCCCTCCCCTTCCAAGAATTTTGATCCGACTGTGAACTCTTTCGCTGGAAAATTGTTGGCGCCCATATGCAATCCTCGATCTGCGCCCCTGATGCTTGCCGCCCCCCAGAAAATATATGTGCCCCCCCCCTGAAAAAAAAGCTGGTTAGCCACTGCAGCTAAGCAACTAACCTAGGGTGGTAGGTTGTCAATTGGTGGTAGATGCAGTTCGACGTAAATTTATGTGTACCTCCTGCATATTATATAGTGCAGCTAATGTAATGAATGATCCTATGAAGTAGGCAATTTCTCACAAATTCAAGAACATTCAAACTTGCCTGCCTAACAATGTAAATTAAAAAAGGTGCAGCCTTCAAATTTAGTGTAACATTGCCATATACATGAATATCCAGGGTGTTTTTTTCAGAAACATACACCGAAAAGTGTTCAGATTTATGAAGAGTTCAAGATTTGTTATTTTAGCACTAAGCAGGTGCAAATGCAATAGCTATTAGTCATTTAAGCTTAGAATCCATCTTAGTCAAACCACAGCTATGCAAATTGAAAATAAAGAGAATATTGTATGGATCAGGTTTGGGGTGGATGAACTTATGGTTTTCAAGCATAACCAATCATGAATAAGCAGTTACCATATTATTCTATTAAATGACACTGAATAGGATTATTACCCTAACGCGGCCCATATGCATTGAGAGGCAACGAAAAGCGTGGCACCGGTCGGAAAATGTTTCTCGTTGCATCTCTGCTGCCGTCAACACTATTTTTGGTCGCTCAAATGACTCTCATTGCACCATCATTGGCATCTGGGACGTCTTCCCCCCGTGAATGACCTATTTTCCTCATTGATCTGGGAGCGTCTTTCTGGACAATGCCGCGTAATTCCTCGTTGCATCTGGGACGTCTTCCGGGAAAATGATGCTATGTTCCTCGTTGCATCTGGTACGATTTGCCCTCAGGAGATCAAATTCATCCATGCGTCTCATTGCATCTGGGCGAGTTTGCCCGCCAAATGACCGATTTTCTCCTCGTTGTCCACTGGGACGATTGCCCGCAGGAGATCAAATTAGATCAATGCGTCTCACTGCATCTGAGGACGCCTTCCGCGAAAATGACGGGGAGGGTGCGATGTTTCCCTCGTTTCATCTGGGTCGTCTTCCGGGAAAATGACCTCGTTGCATGTTTAATATGCATTTTGGGCCGTTGACCGCTAGATATTGCAAACAAGTAGAGCAAGTCAGATTCATACAAAAACTATTTTGCATGAACCCAACTGCTTCCTTTTTCAAGAACAAGAAATAACGGTTTTACTGCCGTGGCCCTGCCACCTGCGTTTTACTTGCCGTGGCCCTGCCACGTTGACTTAAACATACAAGTCACAACTGCCTTGGACCTGCCCGTCGTTTGATAAAAAAGCTAACAACCGGCCAAATTGAAGGGATATTCATTTGCCAAGCCTTACGGCCTATAGCATAGCACATTTTTAGCAAAGAATTCCCCTCAATTTTGGCCCGTTTGTTCGTTTTTTATCCACAACCCGTGGCAGCCACGGCAGGGCTGGACTTTTATTTTTTTAAGTCAAAAACGTGGCCAGGGCCACGGCAAGTAAAAAGCAGGGCAACGGCAGGTAAACTTTTATTTCTTTTTTATTTTATTAACCATGGGGAAAAACCTCGTTACTCTCGTGAGGATAAACAAACCCAGGAAATCCATACCGCATCACCACACTAAAACTAAGCCTCTGCTGGCCAAAATACCCAGGTTCTTTGCAATAAAGACCCGTTCTACAATATCCTTTCAGCCATCAGACCTGCACCCTAACCTACCCACGAAAAACTAAGCCCTGCGGGTCATAAAACCCAGGTCTTTTGCAAGAAAGACCCGCGAACTCCTACACCCGGCCATAAGACCCCATCCGACTTTTAAAATCTAAAAACACTTACCGTGTTAGCGGTGACGCGGTATATCCTCGCCCAACAAGCAGGCGATGTCCTTCTAACGGTTAGCTAGTGACTAGCTAGTTTAAACATCGTGCGATCAAACGGTAGCTAAACTCGTGCGATCAACCGTTACATCCTCATTTCCAACCGTTATTTCTACAGAACCAAACCTTTGCGTTTCATGGGGCAACCGGGTTTCATGCACACACGAAGCCCAATGGATACTATGTCTCTAGGAGAATCATTGCATAGTACCACCATTACTCCTACAGGGATTGCAGAGGACCAGATTTAGGTCATAGCGCAGACCCCTCCAGCTTTGCCCTGATCGAACACAATCGGTCATCACGGTCGCCCGTCATCATCTCCGGTGCCCCGAACGAACGTCGCAGCATGTGGATCTGAGATTAGCAACAGGGGTTTTCCGAGGATCCCCTCCTTGCTCGGTGTTTTTCAATCAAATGGATTATAGGTGTGTCCATCCTGATTTCATAGCTCAGTACCCTCAAGGTGGATCTGAGATTAGCCAAAGTGGGTTTTCCGAAGAATCCTTTGCTTCTGGTGTTTCAAAGTGAGTGTCTTGCTTTCATCTTCATCTGCATCTACGAGCAAACTCCCAAATGGGGAGTCCTAGGGAGTTTTCTCTAGCCTGCAACTAGGGTACTCATTCCTACTTACGCCCGTAACTACCCATAGATCAGATTTTTAGTTTGAAAACCTTTATGGGTTTAGCCCCAGTTCCCATCGAACTGGCAAGAGGCGATCAACCACGCGGCATTAACAGCTCTGGCCTCTTTCCTCCCCGTCCCTGTCATTCTAGTTTTTGCAACAGTCACTTTCTGCAACGACGGGGTTAGGATTAGTCATGGTTACATCCTCACGCCGGCTCCGTCAATTCCTTGTTTCAGAGACATTGGCATTGGCTCGTGCTTTGTTATTTAGCCTTAGATGGATTTTTTACACCCTATTAGGGCTCATTCATCACAACCCGATTCCCGAAAGCCGAAGACTAGCCGGCAACGATTTCCGCAGGGACCGCAACGTGCCATACAGCACAATCCGCACTCAGCAGGACATCGGCCTTCCGTCACCGGTAATCACGGCTCCTTCACTCTGCACTTCTTTCCCTCACGCTGCTTGAACGTGGGGTTCAGCGCTGGCTTTTCCCGCTTCACTCCGCCGCTACTGAAGGGAACCCTGTTTATTTCTTTTCCTCCGCATTCAGCGGTGCGCGCTCGAATCTGAGGTCGAGTCATAAGACATTGAGAATGTTATGTGTCGGTTTTCCTCTTGCAGCGAACATGCGCGCCGGCACACACAAACCCAGGAGCGCTTTTTCAATCCTAGCGCCCCTCGGAAACCATTCGAGCAGCACCTTACCTTACCCTCACCCCCGTCCCAGAGCTTTCCATGCGTCCATAGTGATTTATGCTGGGCAGACGCTGGCGCAATTTGTTCGCTGTTCTGCCTCACCCCCTGACCGTCCCGGCCTCGCCTCTTCGGCACGGACACACAACAGGTTTGTGGAGGAGGTGCGCTTTTCTATGACTCCTTTCAAGGCTCGCATCTATTGGCCTCGCTCTCCGCCCACTTGCACGGGCGCAGATTTACTGATGGGTTGCCAGCGTATCCCGCGTCTGCTGTCCACCGCATACGCGATGTCTCGTATTTAGGCAAAGAAGGAGGGGGATAACAGGACGCCTATCCCAGGAATTGGCTAACCACCAATTTGTATAACTGCAGTATCTGGACGAAGTTGATAGTTATCATGAGGCATTAGAATCACAGCCATTTAAGTCAGATCAGAATAGAAGTAGGCCCAAACGACAGAACACATTTAGCTTGCGTGCAAGACACGTGACGTTTTCGTGGTTTCGTGTTGGTGTAAAATTTTAAACCATAGACTATATGTCGTAACAAAGCTAATTGGTTTAGGGCATCATATTGAAGTACTTTAAAATCTCAATTATACGTGATGGTAATAATCAAGACAAAATTCCGTGTAATTAAGTGTGCATAACACTTAAATGTGAACGATGTTTGCGTGCTATTTGTGTCCTTTATGAGAACACAAAATGAAACACTTGCATATGAATATGCAACCAATCCCCATAGGTGAAAGGCTTACATAATTAGATCCCACCCTCACACATGTATTGTATATCATGTGAGTTGCATGAAGACGAAAAAACTAGTACCATGATGTCCTACAACGTATGTAAGTATGCAACTGGAGGCGGATACTAAATTATGTTAGACGGCGTGCTAGACACGTGTTTCTGGACCTTGTACAACTGGGTACGAAAGCCCTTCATCAGTAGCTTGCCGGAACCAAACTTTAAGGTTCTATAAGATTGGATGGAATTCCTTCATTGGAAAGCTCAATCATTTTGCGATGTGTCCGTTTTCGCATGGAAACGGTCTTATCGTTCGTTATAGGCCATGCATAATGTATAAATTAAATATTTTATGCATTTATCAGGAATAAAGGCCATCGCAAATGACCCGTGGGTCTCTGCATTAATTATCAGTTCAAGAAAAAATGTGATGCCAACTATAAAAATGTTAAAGCCACGTAGCTAGGCTGCCTTGTGCCTGGTAGTCAATATTTCGGGCCTAGAGTGGAGTTGTTCTTGGTTTCAGGTGGGGAAATGAATCCACCAACCTTCTCCAAGTTCTCTCATCGTTAGTGTGTATGTGTGCGTCTCCCTTGTAGAATACTGTAAGAATGGTACTACGTGAGTACTTGTACTATACAACACTCTGATCTGACTCTCTTCGCTCATCATATCGATTTACGCATGCGCCTCCCTGGCACTTGCTATTGTTCAATGATTTCGTCTTTGTTGAAGATAAACAGTGAGTGTGGGTGTAGAAACTTAAGTTCTAGAAAAGCAACACATGCCGAGTTCCCTTATATGCATAATATTTGCCATTGTAGTTGAAAATGCATGGATGAAGATGAACAAGCTAACATTTTGCAAGAATCAGTCGCATTCCTCCATTCCTTATACCTAACGCGGAGTTAGGCAGACCGGTCTTTGATATTTAATAGATCCAATTAAGTGAAGGAGAAAGTGGTGTATCACCCGTAATATGTCTCAGGTTGTAGAAAAAATCCAATGATGACAATGCTTGTATCATATTTATTCCGGAGAATAAATTATGTAGGGGAACCATGTTAGGACATCAAATCCTTTCCATGTAGGAAGACGTGGCATTTCTTAATGCCGGTTGCTTTCTAAAACATTTATCCACTGAACCTTGGGTATGGTAGGAAAAGCCTCTCCCTGTTCAAGACGGATTCGCTAACACTGGAGCTAACTTATGAGCCGCCAGTGCGCAAATACGACCCGCAGCCGGCCCTCAACCCGCACGTAGTGACAAGGGTCAGACCGGGGGTGGGTACAAAAATAGGCAAAGAAGGAGGGGGATAGCAGGACGCCTATCCCAGGAATCGACCCTCAGACGAACGGGGTCCGGGCTCCCCTTGGCCCGGACCACTATGCGTTCAAATACCAATGAACAATGTCATCGGTGCATGAGCCAAGCGTACCCACACACGCCAAGGCTAGAACCTACCCGTGGGTAAGCGTTAAGACCACTCGCAGGATCAACATTGTGGCCTACAATAATTCCCCTTTCCTCGCATCCAGGCGAGCGGGGCCGAGGTCCTGTCAACCACGTTAGAATTAGGCAGGTTTTTTTCACAGGTATCCCCGCTATTATGTTCGCCATGCAACAATAGTACGCCGAAAAACACGGCGATAGGACTCGCTCCAGTTAAGGATCGGGTCTGGCTATCGTAAAGGGTTTATGCCGTTGACTTGCGTGTTCAACACACACATAAGCGTGTTGACTTAGGCGTGTCAACATTCATGCCTTGTTGTCGCCAGATCTCGGCGGCCTCACCTTGAATACGCACTAACACACTCAAACGGACCAGTCAGTTACATATATATAACCTTAGC
>JAMKCH010051718.1:0-10660 GCA_023653785.1 Ophioderma brevispina
TAATATGACCTTGTGACCTTTGACCCCAGGTTTCACATCAGGTCACGATTTAGAAGGGTTCATTTTGGTATCCTCTCTGGTAGAGAAAAGTATTAGCTATATATTGGCTACATAAATCATGCAATTGGTCAATGAAAAGTGGAGGAAATGGTTTTGTTTTGCTACCATACCCCTTATTTTGAAGCTGCTTGCATGCCTCATCCACGAGGCTCTCAAATATCGTCACCAAACATATATAGGGACAATGTTTCGCCGTTGGGACATCAAATTCTTAAACTAGACACTATAGCATCACAATATGTAACTTAAAAAAAATATACCTTTGCGGTGCATGGGACCCCCGTAACTTAGCCACCCAATAATAACACACACACACATACACCATGCATGCACCACCACATGACATCGGATTGCAACAGCTATGATGGGGCCCCACCAAAAACCAAAATGCAATAAAAATGGCTCCAAAAAAAAAGATGTATTATGGTCTCATGGAAACAAACTTTTGGGGGGGCCCTCACACCATAGCAGCTCCAGAATTTACAGCTATCTGACTGAAAAACACGTCTTATTCCAGGTGAATATTGGGAAAATTGAAGTGTGTGGTAGGTTGGGAACCTAGTAATTCGTAATTGAACGAAGAGGAGACCTAGAATTACGGTACTGACCGAGTATAGTCCCATGCTTGAGTATAATCCCACCTCCCAGTTTTGAAAAGAATCTAAAGAACAATAGAAATCCTATTATAATCCCACATAAGTTTTTTTGCTGATAACGGCAATAGATAACAGCAGGTTTTGTTTATAATCATTACTGTTTTGTGGACATATTTTTGTGATTTTCTTTGCAAAAATTAATTAGGTTATGCATCAGTTCATTTACAGTCTGTGTTTTTGTGATCACACACATCTAATTGACACTTGAAAAAATATCTTAAATAAGTTTAGTTCTGAGAAAGGTTGAAATGTGCATGCTCGGGTGTTTCATGTTAGGGTGGAGAGATCACCATATCATCCCACCCCCAAATTCAAGCTTATTTTCAAGTTAAAAAAACAGGTTGGGACTATACTAGGTCAGTACAGTATAACAATGTCATTGGTGTTTGGTTATGAAATTATAAAGGGACCCATTCATAAGGAGTTTTATTAGGGACCGAAGATTTTAAAGGAACAAAGCACTCAACTTACTGTTGGCACACTCCGTCTGTATGGCAGAAGACGGGCAGAAATACCTTTCTGAAAGTAAAAAACAAATATGACTTGGTAATTCCGTTCAAACTCTGATCCTCTAATGTAAATTTTAACCCTAACATGTCAAGGGTCATTCGCCCCATTGACAGCAACATCCGACAGGCAATAGAAAGCAATACCAAGTATCTCCCGAAAAAGTGCCACCACAATTTAGGTGTAATATGTGATTTGCCGGGGCCATTTTCCCTCCAACGAAAAAACGGCAGAAATAGCGTTCAAGTCTCACCAGCAATAGGCAACAATGGGTCACCTAAGGGTAAGACATCCCACCAGAAACTCCCAGCAATTGGTTTTCTGCCATTACCTGAGGGGAAAGCGGCCGAGAGGCAATGCACAGCAATGGCTAATTATTCGCCCCTACTTCCGGATTAGGAAAATTGACCTTGACACATCTGCCAAATTTCAAGTCCAACGTACACTCGACGTTCAGGGAGAGCCCGGAAGTACTTGGGAATGTAGTGCTCGGTGAGATACAAGATGGCATCAGGAAACTACCTGATATGCTGCAGAGACGTCTCACCAGCAATTGGTTTTCAGCGCTCTCCTCAGGGGAAAGCGGCCCAGTGGCAATGGACATGTCATCTCCCTTTTCAAACACCCATCTTCCCCTTCACAATAGGTGTTCTGAGGGGAAAGTGTCTCAGTGGCAACTTGCAGCAATGTAAAAAAGAAAAATAGTTCCTGACGTTCAAGCAGCAGTCAATTGATGGTTATTGCCGTTCTGATGTGATAGGGTTAATACACTCCTTCCTTTCTGATATCGTTACTACTGTCATTTTATTAAATCCTTAAGGTCCGTTCAGACTTCCACTGCATTGCAGTGCAGTGCATTGCATTTCCTTGATAGCAGTCTCTGCTCATACTGCAATGCAGTACTGCAACAAAGTTAAATTCATTTTAAAGGTGCATGTTCCGATCGTCTTTGGGACCCCCCTGATTTACCCGGAAGTAGTATCGATTTTGATATCAGATGAAAGGCCGTATTTTTCTCATTGTCGTTCTGAAATTTGAGCCCTCAAATCCATTCCATTCCCAAGATATAAACAAAAAACCGCCGTTTTAGTGGTTAAAACCATCAATATTAGCACATTATTTAATAGGGCTTTGCAACGTGAATTATTGCGTCTACCATCAAAACCGCAAGTTTGTTTCCCACGGTACTTGATGGGGTGTATGTGCAAGTGCCAGGCTCTCATATTAAGTAGAGAATACAATACACATAAATCGGAACAACCACCTTTAACTTGCATTGCAGTGGGTTGCATCAAGTTACAGCAAAAAGTGATTGATATATCGGCAGTGCAGCAGCACTGCATTGCAGTGAAGTATGAACGGATCTTTAGCCTATTGTTATTTGGCTTTGAGACAGCTGTGCATATGATGACATATGTCCATTTAAGTATGTAAAATGTGTTTTAACCAATTGTGTGCACCAATATCAATTCTATCCATAAATGTAAAAAAATGATCTGATTTCTGGATTTCTCTACACTTTTTGACCAGGATGAAATACATCCACCCTATATATTATCTATCATATTAGAATATTTATTTTGTTTTATAACATGACCAGTGCAAAATAACCTGTCTCAAACGTTGTATAACACAAGATTAAGACACGTTTTACCGATGTGACGCAATTAGATTTAGAAATTATTTCACAAAAAGGTATTTTTCCACCCTGTATAATTTTACTCGCCCTGTATAAATGCATTGTGTTTCTTTGCAGAATTTGCATCTTTAGGTATTTAACAATGCCTATGAAAAAGAACGATTTCCTTACTGTAAAATAATAATTGTTTACTTTTTTGGGGCAATGACCCCCATAAAATGGGTTCCTATGGGACTAATGAAAATATTCTACTTCATTGTGGAGCCCAATTTATATGCTCTAATTTGCTTTTTATCCCATCTCCATAGGGTAAATCGTTTTTGAGAAATCAGGGCGCAAGCGATGTCATATCGTAAAATTTCACTTTTGAGATATCGGCAATTTAGTCTAGAAACACTGTTTTTTAGGTTTTTGTATATTTTAGAAATGCTATTTTACTTTCCTGATGATTTAGAAATTTTAAGTACTTGAATTTTCACAAATAATGGTGAAAATTAGAGATCAATAGCTAAATTAATTCTTGAGATATATTTTTAAAGTGGAAAATATTAAATATCGCAGCTTGAGAAAACAAAATACATAAGAAATATTATAATTTTGACTCATGAAGCCACCTTTTTGGTCATAACTTTTGAACGGACGCTCCGATTGTTGTCAAATAAAAAGCAATAAAAAGGTAATATTTCCCTTAATTTAAATTTAAATTTTATTTTTAGCCCCCAAAGGGGTCTGTGGCGTCGGTAGCGGTATCCGAGTGGTCAACTGGTTTTTCCATACACAAATAACACATCTCAGATGAAAGCGAGTTTGCTTATTTGGCAATTAGTTTTATTTACTACATCACCATCTCATTCTTGAGCCCAAAATATAGTCAGCGTAGACTTTACAATCAGACCTAAGCTTACGGTCTGATGTACTCACAAACTGGACTGGACTTCACAAAATATCATGCGCTACTAATCAAACTTCATAATCCTTCCCCTTCATATTATTTTTAACCAATCAAAAAGTTACATCTCATAAAGTTCCGGACTTTTCTTAGCCAATCAGAAACATCCAAAATGACTAAAATTTCTTGGAAATGTGGGTGCGTCCCCAGACAGTTGGGAGGATGTTTGGGACACTTTTGGTCTAAGTTTGATGATTTATTATATACAATTTTGACAAGTTATTTCCCTTCAAATTAATTATTCACCCCCATCATACTGCACTGGTATAAATACTTCCAAAAGATGGTACCAAGAAACTAGGATACTGTATAATGTCATTGGTGGGTGATACTAGGAAATCAATTAAATCTTTGATGTCATCTGTAACTTTTAATTATATTGGAATTCAACAAACATCTCTGAATTTTGTGGGAACATGAACTTTCCCTTACTTTGTTTAAAACAATCATTATTATATAGAAGCAGCTATGTCACAGGGTCTTTCCCCCTTAAACTTATATTGCTAGACTGAGATCAAGTACAGGAACAACTAGAAACCCATGAATATTGGGACAGTGTACTGAATTGCCATTGTGCAGCATTGTGCTCCTCCGCCACATGCTCCTCCGCCACATGATCCACCACTGACTAACTGGGCTTAATGAGTTCCAGTAATTGGAACGAATTAAAATAACTACCTTTTGTTTCAGGAATTGAAAGACCAATGTCCAAGAAAAAAATAATACCAAACAAGCTCAGTCTAAATAAAAAAATAAACAAGCTGCATGAAACACGTTTTGAAGAGTATGCAACAAATCCACCTTTTTACCTGTGGGCCAACTTAAAAAGCATAACACGCCCACTTAATAACAATCATTGATATTAAAAACTACAAAGGTCCAAGACAGGTGTCATAAACAGGTGTCATGTCCGTGGGAAACATCATACGGCTAGTCCCGCAACAGTGACCTGCTCTATAGTCGACACACTGCTTTGGCAACGGAGTGTATAAATAATAATTTTTCGTGAAGATTTAGACCACAAAGTGCACTTCTAATGCTAGCTAAAATACTTTGGCATGTGTTCTCCTTGCATTAGGCCAATGGAGTTGCTCTTCGTTTCCCCTGTTGGTGGTTTTTAAAAGGTGATGAGGTTGGATTTCATTATTCAATTATTTACTGTCATTTATTATATATTAATTTTCATTCTTATGTTCATGTTAAATGGCACTACTACCAATATTATATTACATAAAACAAAAGTTTACAAGTGTCTATTTAACAAAACAGGGGTATATTGCAGGTTTATTTCTTCAACGTTTAAAAATCAGTTGCAAGTAACATTTTTGCAAAAAGCAAAACCGAGTATGATGACAAGAAGCGGACAAAAATCGGGAAGAATAATTCATTATTTGCAGTTACTGTGTGACAGACTTCCTGATAGTATATTATTTTTCTCTGTATTTATTAATTAAATCAGAAATTTAATCATATAATTATGAGTGAGGAGAATTGGAAAATATGAACTTGCAATGTGTTGTGTGCATAAGCATGACTTATCTGATTGACGCTAGTTCTAAATGGACTAGTTTGAAGACTTCCTGAGAACATGTCAGAAGATGTTCGGAGTTATAGAGGACAGAATGGAGGCCGCATTGTCTTGTCTTGTTCATTCTAAGAACTGTATAGAGGTGCCTTTTTACCTATTAGAAGCAAGATTGCACAACCTGTTGAATGAAAACTGGACTTTGGTAATTGCTATGTCAAAACTTATCAGGTGCAGGATGTGGAGATTGTGGGCCTTTTTCCTTTAACATGTTTTCTATCGAACTGAAAAGATGACGAAATGCTTTCGTCTTGTCTCCCCCTCCGCTATGTTTGTTGGCATCATGGAAATTTTGCTGAGGACAAATTCTGTTGTGTGCAGCCATTCTTCTTTGCCAGTTGACAAGAGATTTTCATTCGAGTGTAGACCCTCAAACAGAAGGTGGAGAAGTTTCATACATTTGATATAATCTTCTGTTATTTTATACATTCTGAAATTTGCTAGCATGTCAGAGCTGCTCAAAATTTGGTACCTTTGGGAAACCAAAGGTTATACATTACATATTCCGGCAGGACATTTCTTCTGTAACGCAGTGACATTCACCTTTAATGCACTGCGTACCTGTATGACAAATGTTTATACCATCATAGGCTGCATGTTATACTTCAGTAGTTCAAGTGCTAAGCGAGTTTAACAAATTAACGCCGGTGCTAGAGCAAAAGGACTTTGCGATTAACGCGAAAACTGTTTGAACTGTATACCAGCAAGAATTGTGTCGGCCAAGATTTATAGGTGGGATCTGATTCTACAAGAGACTGGTTGCGCACCGCAACTGAACTTTGAACTGTAGTTTAATGAGTCTGTCATGTGTAAGAAACATAATGATGCAGAATTCATTTAATGTGTATTTAAATCATTTTGATTAGATCTTGGTCAGTCATCTTCTTACAATAGTCATTGTGAATTTTTGTTTAATGAACGACGGGAGGTTCTTTTCTTTTCTTGACCTTGTAGTACGTCTCTAACTGTGACACCCCCTACGGGCAAGGGAACGGTCTTCAAATTACAGGAAGGGATTCTTGAATATTTTGAGCAACTGAAACAATTGTTTTTATTTCAAGTTTTCAAGAAAAACAATTTTTCACAAACTAATGAAATATTTGCCACACAATGAGTCGGCAAATCTGATGTCAGCATCAGCGCTCGCAGCAGGAAACTGAGAATCAATTTCCCTTGGCTTATAGAAACATCGGATATTGTAATTATTGCGGCTTTCATCATTTTCTTAGAAAATGAGGTGAAAATTTCATGTAGAAATTGAGGTGAGATGGAATTTCATTCGACACTGAGTTCCTTGATGGCAGTGTGTGGGACTAGACAGTTAATAGTTGGCGTAATAATTTCTTGGCCCAAGTTACTAGGTACGCCGCATTCGGCCCCGCCAAAACGGCGGCACGGCTGGCTGCACATAAACGCAGTTACACACCAAAGCAACGTGCGCGTACGCCAGGGCCAAGAATTACTCAACTATATGCATAACGCGTAGGTCATATTTCTGTGTTAAATGCCAATTTCGTCGTCTGCTGAATTAAAGTCGGGCCTTCGACATTAATTTACCCATGGCATAAGGTTTATCATAGATAGAAACCTGTCAAAGGATCATGGGGCCAAAAAGGGGCAAGAAGCACCACACACACGTCGATGGTCATCATTTGTTTCCGTGCACTTTCAAGGAGCTTCACCTCAAACAAGTAGAAGCTTAACTTATTGAGGATTGTTTTCAATTTATTTTAAGTTAATATGATAAATGTACAACCAGGTTGTTGTCCATTAATGATTATTACATGTAATCTTTGTTTTTACTGAAGGTACTAGCAAAATTATGGGATGAATTCAGTATTCTGCCCACACACTCCAACAACATGCGTTATTTCAGATCGAGGTCTGCCGAATTCATCTCGGGTGGGTGCAGAATACTAATTCTTTCGCGCTAATTATCCCTCCTAAAAATAACCATGAAATTCACTTCCGTCAGCTGCTATCGAAAGATGTAGCGTGCAGCCGCCAACTGAGTTGACTACTGTAACTAAAATTCGCCCAGTGACGACATAATATCGAGCAATTTCATTCATTTTTAAACCTATAATAGGACAGATGCCGACTATCGTAAAGTATCTATCCCCGAAAGCCCAGTATGATTAGGCATTTTACAATTGATATTTGAGTTTCATTAGTAAATATTTTTTAAGAAAAGGGAGTACGCTTTTCCGTGGAACGACGGCATCGGAGATACACTGCCGAACGTATCACGAGCAAGACTCGGCATCGATTGCTCGCTTGAATCACGGCCCAACACACTCGGCGCTCTGGCTATCGCACCACGGAAACTCGTTAGCATTCTATCAACTCTAAGCGTCTTTTCATAACTGTAATATCGAGTAATTCCACCATACTGCTATTTTTTAGTTTAGGCCTACATCAAAGTTTGATCGATTCTTTAAATTGGCGCTTGTCAAGTTTACATTGACGAATGGCATTAGATTTTAACATTTTAACACTGTCGATCTTACAGTGCCAGTGGCAGCGCGACGGAGGCGGCTGCCTCGCAAAGTGTGAACTAGAGGTTTATATTTGGCGTGTGCGGTGGATCATCAGTCTTAAAAGCTCTGTTGACAAATATACGATCACTACAAAGCAAAATTTGCTGGAAAAATAATATCTTTCTGTTTTAAGACAATTTACTAAGTGTCATATTTGGCTGAAATATTTAAAATACATGTGTGATTACGCAACGACAGGGCGGACCAAGGGGCTGTAGCTGCACTTGCAGGGCAGGGCAGAGATCATGTCTCATGTCAACATCAAAAAATGTCCTCTAATGTTCTCCAAACAGTCGCCTTATTTTGTATCTTGGTACTTTTATCAGATAAAGGTGTAATACATACAAATCATACATTCTTTTGATTTCTTTTTGGCTGATTTTTGTTTTATACCAGACTCCAAATTTCGAAAGTTTTTTTTGAGTTTCGCATCGCCAATATGGCAAACACAACAACGTTGTTTACAGTTACAACATACCGGTAATCCACTTTGTTTGGCCCCGTTTTTCGATCCGGCATCATGCTTTGCGGTAGAGCGCCCTCTGTTATTTTGCTATTACGATAAACGGCTATAAGTGACGCTGAAAGCTCTGATTTGGGCTTAGATCATTTCAGGTGACGGCTAATGTAATAAAAGCTTTACAAACCATGCAAAATATATCGATTTTGAATATTCTTGAGGGCGCACTATTTTTCAAAATGTGCCAGTGTTAGGGACAGGCACGAAATTTTGAAAGTGATGTAAATCTGTTGCAGGATTTTCTAATTGGAAGTTATATAACTTCTTATCACATAATTTGACACGCAAAAGTGTGATTGTAAACGACATGTCTAAGTTCCGTCAAAATAAAGACCGCGAGGTTACGGCAATAATCTGATATGAGTGTCCATAGAACGGTGTAAACTCGAATGAGCATCACTGTGACCCCACACAAAAACTTTGAGAAATTGATCTTTTTGGTGCCCTATTTGGGTCAATTTATCATGGGCATCATGATCATTTCTTCACTGTAAAATTTGAATTGAAAAATTAAGGGGTAAAAAATTGAGCGAAAAAGGCATTTTTGCCCAACCTGGTAGCAAAAAAAAAAATATGGCAGCGCTCTCCTGGTTTCACTAAGATATGTTTTCTGAGGTCCAAAGGCGATTGAAGTTTCTTCACCCAAGTCAGAGCTGTCATCCAAGATGTTTTTGGCTTTATTCATTTTTTTCCGCAAAAATGGCCCTTTTTTAGTGTTTTTTGGTCAATAAATCTTTCTTTTTAAAACGACGGTTATTAATAACTTAAAAAGTCACCAAAGTACAATATTACAACTTGATATCCGCTGGCCATTAAGACTCATAACTGTTTGCCAAACTTCAAAGCACAAACAAAAATATGCATTATTTTTGTTTTTATAACAAATTTTTTATTTTTATGATTTTTTAGAATATAAATGTACAGTTTTTATCAGGTGAAAATGGCACAGTTTTACATAGGATATGCAAGTCAAAGTTATAGCGCCTTCGCTCAGATGTGCCTGTCCTCTTACCAGGGGGGGTTAAGTGACATGCAACCTAACAGCAACAGCAAAATTCAAAACGGCCATCCAACTCCCGGAGTGCTAGTCGGTTTTGAAAGACTTAATGGTAGGAGGCGCTCGGACGCATATCGAACGGTTACACACAAGACTTGACTAAAGACTAGTCCTTGTCACGGATATTTAAATCTAAATGACGTTATTGGAAAGTACACTATTTTGCAGAGGGCGGGGGTACCACTAACCCGACGGATTGAAGTCAATATTTTTTTTCTTGAATTTTATCTATTTTTTTAATTTTCGGTTTTTTTGTTTTTTTTTAAGATGATTTTTTAATGTCACTGGGACGGAGCTGCCCATAGTAAATGCACGTAGCGTTCCCCAAATTACCCGTTGGAAATGCCCCAATGCCCAAATCGAGCCAGTCGTTGTCCTACCCCCCCTGGTCTCTACCAGTGTCTCTTTAAGGGGGCGCACTACTAAATAGTTCCGGCAAAACTTGGTGGGATACAAAGTACTCCTTTTAAAAACAATTGCGCCAAACATGTTTTAGGCTATATTGTCGATCTTATTTGGACTTAGAACGTAAAATTAGGTCAAATGAAAGCTGTGTGAATTTATGATGAATATAATATAGGAAAAGTGGCCGAATTTGTTTATTTTTTTCCCAAACCAAAATAGTAGGGAACTACATGCGTGTCAAAGCGGACATGGCGGGGTTTTCTATTGAGGAAACACGCATATGTTGAAGGCATGGGCTGTAGCAAAAAATCTAACCGAGAAAACACCCAAACTGGGCGAAAATAAACGAAAATTACAAAAAGAGCTAAATTTTGATACGCAAAAACTCAAATCTGATGGAGTATAACGGAGATAGGCGCATTTGCAAAACAAAGGATTAAACAAAAGGAAAATATTTGGATTATATCGCCTCTTAGAACACTCCAAGAATCTAACCTATATTTTGTCGGTGCGAGGGGAGTTGTGAAAGACTTTGTTTTGTATCCATGACAAATAAAAAGAGGCTGTAAAAATAACAGCGTCATAAAAAGCAGATGACGTCAAGGCAACAAGCAATTTCAGGACTTTTTGGTTTGTTCTTATCCTCCTCAATCACGAGCCCGATCAATGAAACCGTTTTTTTCCTCATGAAAATGTCGCAAATGAGCGGGGGAGGGGGGCTGAGGACTTGCAAGCTAGTCAG
>JAMKCH010051719.1:0-10655 GCA_023653785.1 Ophioderma brevispina
CCTAAATTATAGACCTATTACTTTATTGGATGTTTTGTATACATTTTCTACCTGTTTTTAATTCAAGACTGAATTTTTGGTGTAACGAACATAGGATTATCCCGCAAAAATCAGGCCGGTTATTGAAAAGGTTATTGTACTTTCATATTTTACTCTTCATAGCATCACTCAACGAAGAGTTTTGAAAATAAGGAAAATTGTTACTGTTTGCGAATTTAACAGTGTTTCAAGAGACAAACTTTTAAGTAAACTTTTTGCGTTGGAATAATCGGTGTAGAAGTAATTATAGTCCGGCGTACTCACAACCTCGCCACAACGGTAAGGAATAGGGCACTCAATTCAGTTGACTCTTTACGCAACATTAGTTCCACGCTTTATTCCGTTATCGTCTATGGAGCCCGGACCCCAAGGGTGCTTACTCAGCCGGTTAAAATTTGCTATTTTATTAGCACTCTTTCAAAACTTCTTAAAACAAAGAACTCTCATGGGTTACAATTATTTCCCCACACAGTTGCAGTGAGACCCCTTTTCTATGCAGAAAATATTGTTTTTCTTGCAGATACTATTGTTGGCATATTGACACTCTCCACAGTTATTGAACGAATGCTGTATGAAAGTAAATTTGAGTAAAACTAAAATAGGGTATTCCGTAAAGGAGGTCCACGAATAGACATGAGAAATGGTTTTATGATGGTCAACAGGTCGAAGTACTTCAATCCTATAAATATTTGGGCTGGGGTAGAGCTTGAGCTACAATTGTTATTACAGAAGAAGCAAAGAACTCGTTGTTGGAAACATAAACATATTTGATGCAATAATTTTACGTATGCATTTGTTAGGTTCTAGTGAAATCTTGCACTTTAAACGATATGTACCAGTCGAGAAGGTTCAATATAATACATGAAAGCGATTTCTTGGTGTTTCACAAAAAACGCAAATATTGCTGTACTTGCAGGTATCTAATTTTTACAACCAGATAGCTCTTCTTATCAAATATTGGTTACACTTGTTTGCAATGAAATCCATAGATACTATGACAAAAACAAAGCAATATACAAGCTATTGGTGTTATAAAAGTGATTTATTGGTATGAATCTATGGGCACATATATAATGAAATATCCCTAAATAAAACGTACCAGATGGTTTTCATGGCCACTGGAGTATTCCTTGCTAAAAAAATCCAGATTTATTCCGACAAATGTACACAACTGTACAGCAATCATGGAAGCTATCGCGTTTATTCCCTGTGGTATATTTACAACGCCGCATGCAATGCCGAAACAGAAGCCAGCGAAAATATATCACGTGACTTTAGCAAGTTTGCCACAAGCTTCATCCTTGTGAATTTCGTTGAGCACTCAAAGGATAGAAGCGAAGTTTGTTTAGAAATTTTTATTGGAAAAAAACTACATTTCTTAAAACCTCAGTGATTTGAGAAAAATTTAAAGAGGGGTGTTTAAGATATCATTTTGTGATTAACAAAGGTTTTAGTTGGCCTAAACACCAACGTGAAAACGTGGACATTTTAAAAGGGGTCGCGTAATATTTATAGTTTTATCGCAGTCGCAATCGAGTAGTCTCCTCTTTCCTCAAGACCCCACATGAGTCTTGGAATAGTGGTCACTGACCGAATAGGAAGTTATTTGCTCAATGGGTTTGTGTATGGGGTCAAAGGTTACATGGGTTCATCAGAGGCCACTCTTTGTATACCCTATATGAGTTTGGGACACCCTCAAAGCCAGTGTGGAATGAGATTTGGTCTGACGGACTCATATCCCCTCTACACGGCACAGAATAAAATTTACGGCAAAATTAGTTTCACGTTTTATTCATTGTCGCCTATGGACCCCGGACTATGACTCCGTACGGATCGATAATCTCCTTTTACCTCGATGAATTCCAAAAAGATACACATCCTGTCCAATTTCCCAAATTCCATTAAGGGCCAAGTTCACGCTCATGAAAAGAACTCAAATAGCATTAATAGCTATGTCATACTTTTTAGTGGATCAGTCTTTGGGGATGTTGCCTAAAACAGACCACATGCACACACCTGTACAAAGTTATACAACTACAAATACTTACCATTGTCACCGTTTACAAATGTACACACCCAGAAACACCGACCATTCAGCAGCCCAAGTAAAAAGTTTTTGTGTTCTTGTCTACTTCTTTTATACGTTGAATGTAGGCAAGTGACTGCGAGCTAAATTTAGGCCCCAAACGTAATGCTTTAGTTGTTTCTAAATTGCCCATGATCATTTTTCATGACCCAGGCACGTGATCTCAGAGAACGGTACTTTGTAACATTCTCTACTGAATACATCATGTAAGTGTTTGTACATTATTTTTCCACCCCTATGTTGCTTTCAAAGTTGCTCATATCTTTTTTTCCCCATTTGGGTCGATCAATTTGTAATGTTTATTGCTAGGCTGGACTCCGTTGTGAGTGAACTATTTCACACTTGGTCCCACCTATGATGCCTCTGCACCAAAAATATGACAATTCCACTACGCAAATGCCGGGGAGGGGGGGGGGGGGGCCCATGCGGTGAAACGACAACTTAAGGATGGGGCAACCGGGGGGCAAAAAAGCAGGCTAAATCCCCCTTTATCAATATTCCCCCCCCTGAAGGGGCTAGTTATTAACTTTCAGATTTTACAATTAAGAATCGCCATGTAACTATTGTCAGAATTCTTTCCTCATATATTACAGATTGTGTAAAAAAGACCGAGGAATAAAGAAAAAGATAGCTCACACAGGAGTTTACATTTCCTTTAAAAGTGACTTGGTTAGTGCCCATAGACTTGATTTGGACACAAACTATGAATTTTTTTGGGTTCATATCCAACTCGTTAGATACCATTCTGTGACATTGGTGACCTTTTTAGAAATCATATAACAAAGATCCACCTTAACATCCAAGTGTTTGTCAATTCGCTTTCTTAAATTAACTGGGAACCAAACCAATCATATATATGATCATATTGGATTATCTGAGGTGCCATATTTCCCTTTCGTTTTCGTAACTCGTTTATTGTGGTCGACTATGTCTTGCACCCAGTCTGCAGAAATCATGAATGATAAGGGCCTCACAATTGCTAGAAGATCTGGACCTCAAAGTCTACACTATGCTGACGATATTGCATTGACTGCAGATCGTTTCAGTTGGAATTCTGGTTCTATGGTTTTCGTAAATTGAAAAGGTTCAACCACAATGGACCGTGGGTACCGCTGAAGGTTAGTTTGTGAGCCCTTTTACCAAAGTTATTCCCGTAGGTCACTGAAGGTGTTAACTCCATGATATCCTTTCCATCGCAAGCGAGCGTATTTCTCGCTTGATCTGCGTACTGCTTTATCTTGGGTCAAAATCCGGTGTTGCGGCACGTCATCGTCGTGCGACTGGAAATATTTATGGGCTACAGTTGTGAGCCCCTTTACAACGTGATTAAGTCAACTGCCAGTGACCTTCAATTCTTGTATTTTCCATTATCTCTCCAACGCCTCGGATCTGTTTATATATGTTCGTGATTGTCTGTGAGCTGAATTTGATTTGATCCCTTCTATTGAGAGTACCCAATGTCAGTTTTGCGAAGTTTATTGGAAAACGATTGCAAAATATTATTAGGTTTCATGTGCAATTTCTTTTTAAAAACCCAACAGCGATCCTGTATGCGTTATATTATCTTTCAGTAACTTGGTGCATTTCTGAATGTATTTCCAGCAAGATCGAACGCATAAAACTTAAAATCCAAATTTCTGTTGTTGATCTAAATAGGGAACACTGACGTTTTAACACAACGCATAAGCGAAAATATTAAGAAAACGAAGTCCAACACAGCACTGTTATTGCTTTTAACTCTCACTTTTCACTTTGATAGCCTCCTTATGTCAAATTTACAGCTAACACTTTTTAGATGCACTGATGCAACCTAAACAAAATATATCAAACTATAATTATTCATGTCTTGAGAGCCAGGGCCGTCGCTAGACATTTTGCAGGGGGGGGGGGGGGTGATAAGTGAAGAAATGTTATTGCTGCAGTAAGGGAGTCCTCGAAGCTAGTGAGTCGAAAAAACAATCGCCTACAACTAACGCGCACGGTTCGGGCCCACTTCAGCGCCGTTGAAAATTGTCCTAAGTAGATGCCCTTACAACCCTTTTTTCTAGGGGGGGGAGGGGGGGGGGGGTAATCAATCTTTTGAACTGCACACCGCAAGTTCCTTGACGAAACCGTAAAGCCCTGAATGGGTGGGGTACAGTGGCCCGCTTTAGGGCCCCTGGCAGGGGCAACCTGCCTGGGTCCAGTGGCGGTGGCGGAGCCCCCGGAATCTCTTGATTTAAGCTATTCAGAACCTTCAACATGACCCACGTTTGAGGGGTAATTCAAACTAAAGACCCAAGTAAAGACTGGTTTCTACTTTGCTCACTGAGACTGGCAGTAACATGTATAAGCTTGTACTGCAAAGAGAATTGCATATAGCGAGTGCCAATGTTTTTGTAATGTGTGGTGCAGGAGCAGAGCCCTTTTCAGCTAATCAGAACCTTCAATATTACCACTTTTTGAGGGTAATGGTAACCATTCAAAGAAAGACTGGTTTCCCTAACATTTTCTTTGCTCCCAGATACGGGCCGTATAAGCTTGTACCGCAGAGGGAACTATACACAGTATAGCTAGCGCCAATTTCTTTAACGGATACGGTGCATGAGCAGAGCCCCTGCCGGAGGTCAGGGGCGGAGCCCCCGGAACCTTCTTGATTTTAGCTATTAAGCAAGGTATTTTTGAAGTGTTAAGTATAGTAATTATTTCAAATGACAGCCAGTAGACCTTAAGTTTATGGTGCTGGGAGCTAGGGAATCGATCCCTACCAATTTTTCAGTTCTTGACCACGTCAGCTCCCCGACTGAAATTCCCCCTTTATACTGGTAGACCAAACTTTGGAATGGCCATGGCCCCCTCTGTTTTCTCACATTATTTATTTTACCATTTTGATCAGCAAGTACTGTTGGCACATTCACAATTCATGATTACCGTTGGTTAGCCTTGGAACAAAACAATTGGGCTTGAGGGGAACAAATATTTGTGATATTTGGATTTATGTAAGTTGGAGTCAATGTCTTGCGTTCTGATGCCATTATCCTTTTGTTTCATCTTACTTCCCGTTTCTTTCTTTGTTTCTCTTCTCTTTCCCTCTTTCTTTTCCTCGTGTTCCTTCTCTCTCTCTTCCCTTTTTTCTTTCTTTCTTTTTTGAGATCGCGGGTGGGGGTGTTCCACCCCCACACCCCCATGGCGACGGGCCAGGGGGGGGGGGGGGGGGGGGGGGCTGCTTGAGCCCGTCCTTGTCTTAATCTTGAATGGCATCAGGAAATTGTGTAGTCTTCTTATTTGTTTTTTTAGGACTAATCCTCAATGCTGGTTCCAGTCCATATTACAACAAGTGCAATGTTAATTTTAGGTATTTCAACCTCTAATTAACTCAACTGTTCGGTGGTATAATCTTAGCTTTATTCAACTTGACTACAGTCAGCATCAGCGATGTGGAAAGTCGTTGCTATTTCTCACCCTGAATAAATTGGCTTCGTTTCACTTCGACCACGTGACACAAAGTTTCGTCAAAGACATTTAAATTTAACATGGATAAGATATAAATTATCTGTTTTTTATGCTCAATATATTGTTTGGACTAAAATTATAGAGTAATATAATAAAGGAAATTAATATACTGATAAACATGCGAAAATTGTAACCGGAAAATGCACACAATTTTTAAAAAATACCGCCTGATTTAAATTGGATATTTAAAACGTGGGCCTATGCGCCCTCATAAGTGACCTGAAGCAATATAGTACAGTATTTATTGACATTAATCTGAGGTTAAATAATAAATACAGCGTTGCCCGCTAAAGCATGAAAATACAAACAAATTTTATATTTATCATGTTGGTCGCGTTATGGCATGGGGGGCGGTATTGTTGCAGACAAGAGTACGACTTCAGTCCTCAGCGCATGTGTTCGCATGAATTAGGAGCAGCTCGGACCTAGGTCAACCATCATCGTTACCCCTCACTACAGAAAAGGTTTGACACCAGTTTGGTAGTTATTATGGACGCTCTATATCAACGCTAGATAGGTAGTACTCTCAAATTGTGGTGCCCACTTTTTCAATAGGGGCCAATTTAAGTTTACAGCGGGGTCAACTATTTTAAAATGCTCCATCATGTTGAAAATGTAATGCCATTTGTCCGTCAGTCATAAGGAGTCCCAAAATGTATAGTTTGTAGCCTATGACCATTGGTTTGGAGGTTATAGGGTACAAATGGCCAAAATGGTACAAAAGGGTCAATTTCTATTTGTACAGGGGTCAAAATCGGAGTTGCTCCAATTTTGTTGAAATGATAGAAGTTGTTCATCTAGCTTAATGATCATAAATAAGGAATGTTTTGTACCATCTCATGCATAGTTCCCATGTTATGGCAAATAGTCCTGGTCAACAACCCAATTTGTGTTGACCTTCTTTGCCCCTTATCTCCGTACGTAAGCATTTAACATATCCCAACTATACCTTTTATGGAGTCCCATTTCCTCAGGCAATAATTTGTCAATTTAAATATAATCAGATTAACTTTAATTTTGACCTAGACTTGCTTTGTGTAAATTGAATTGACCTTTTTTTACCATTTTAGCCAGTTTACCTTATAACTCCAAAACCAATGTCGTAGGTGGTACAAACTTACATTTTTTTGAGAATCCTTATGATGAAATGGACAATATGGCAACATTTCAACATGATTTGGGCATTTTAAAAGTTTGACCCCTGTGTACACTTCAAATTGGCCCCTAGTGAAAAGTGATCCACAATTTGAGAGTATACCTACCTAGCATTGATTTAGTGGGTCCATACTACTACCAAAGGTGTCAAACTTTTCTGTATTGTAGTAAACGAACACTCCTTAAATAAGGCCCCTATGCTATCTTCTCCTCCTCTAAGTTGTCTCTTTTGATGTTCACTCATCGATGTAAGAAATGTCCTTGAGCACGTAAAAATCACGAGAATGTTAGCATAACAAAAGGGGTTGGGCACGAATTAAAATGCGACAGCTTTGGCGGGTTGGCTTCATCATGAGGTACCTCTCATGGTCCTCCAGATACAATTTTTACCTGAAATAACTCAAACGCAAACAACCTTTTTTTTTTGGTAGTTAACATAACTGGTCCCCTGCCATTTCGATATTAAATGAAAGCGTGAACTATGGTGTGCCAAAAATTCCTTGAAAAATTTTGTTGGTCAGACTCTTTGCCCGTAGCGAATGGTTAAAAAACTGGTACTTTTAAAAAGTTGGTAAAAAATTAACATACATTATAAACTGGACCTAATCCATCACTAAAAAAGGGAATTAGTCAATTTGGTATGAATATATTCGTAAAATACACAGAAGTCTCCTCGACTTGCCATCTTCCTTCGCAACAGCTTTAATATGGGAAATTTTGGGTAACACTATATATTGTATAGGGTCTGAACATCTGTCCGCACAAAGTTTGACATACTACGATCGCGGATTGTATGGGGTAGAAAATCGACGAAGTGTTTACTGAAGCATTAACCCTGCAGACTACTGGACAATAGTCAACTTAATCTACGGTATGACCTGACAAAATTGCTACAGAAGGTTTTCTGCTGTAACTGGTTGTACAACCCTCCCGAACAACATATCCAAAAAGGTAGAAAAAAGGAAGCATGGCAAGACTGCTAATTTGCATAAAACCTATGCCATTTTTGTGCCTATATTTTGGTTATAATAATACTTATTAAAAGTGGGGAGGGGAAAGGGGCACGACCCGATGTAAGTAAATAAATTTTCATCTTGATAGACTGTCTTCACCCCAAAGCCCATCTGTAGAGTTTGCGCCGATATTGCAACACTTTTTCATGTGAGATCTAAAAACATTATGTTTTAGTCACCATATATGTCTAAAATTAATATCGGTCGACCAAAATGGGTTACCTTTTCGCTCATACGTCGAATCCAAATATCCTTTAGCCCCTAAGATTTCTCAGGGTAGGGTAAATGAAAAAAATATTAGCTTTCTTCAAATACCAAATATGACCACTTCCGGAAAATATTGGAGTAATGGGGACGATGCTATTATCGATCAGGCCACGGCCCATTAACTCTTGAGTCTTACTTGCTGTCCCAACATAGGACCAGAGATACTTGAGGTTTTATTGAACTTTTGAGCTGGGTACCGTGTGTAGTGCAGATAGGTTGATGATGCTCTTCCTCATGGACGGTCATGTATCCATCCTTCTCTTTGCATTTAGATGTAGGGCTGCTTTATCTGGCCGCTCACAAATGATGCGTTGTAGTAGAATCTTCGGCAGCACTATATCACATCTCATGTGAGAGCTGCGTAGTCCAAGGGTCTGTGAGATGCTGACTTAGGTGACGTCTAGATGCTTGCCTGCATTTCATTATAAAAATGATTCTGCTGTCCTACCTAATTACCCAGGCCTATATCAAAGAACCCCCTTTTTAAACTGTTCCCATACTCAATAACCCCCATTTTCTTCTTTCCTGCTACCCACTTATCACCGTTTTCATCCATTGATCCACTTTTTTTTTAAAGAATTTGAACACCCAAATTCAAAATTTTCGCAGCCTACGGCACATTTTTAACAATTGTTCTAATTTCATGGCAGCAATTTTTATGAATTCCTTGCAATTTGAAGCTCTGGAAAAGAGCACGTCGTATTTTAACTTCAGGTTTTAACATCATTGGCCCCCTTCTTAAAGTTTCATACTGAATTACCCCATTTTTATTCCTTGTGTACCGAATGAGCCCGTATTTGTGGGTACATTTTATCTTAAAGACCCGGGAAAGAACCCTATTTTTCACCTTGCCGAGGCACATATACCCAACATTTCGCATAGGGAGTGACCCCCGGCACTAGTTGACCCGTTGTTTGCTACTCTCCTGATAATAATTTGCTAACTAAAGATCTCCCCATCCCAATTGCAGTCTGAACCACAGAGCTGAATATATTTACGTCGTTGACCCCGTACACACATACCAAAATCTCTTATTTCGACGAAGCGTTAACGAAGATTAAAAATCTGAAAGTATAGTGTGTACGCACTTCCCTTATTTCGACGAAGTTCAAATGGTAATTCAACGAAGCAAAACAGCTTTCTTTCGACGAAGAGGGTAGTTGTTTCGATAAAGAGTTTCCGTAGTGTGTACGCCCGCTTCGTTGAATTAAGCGAAGTGATTGTGAACGGTTGACATCCCAGGCCGTATTTCCGGTGCTTGCTTGTTTCGATCTCGGTAGTTTCCCTACTGGTGTGGCGCATCGTATCTTATTAAGTGTAGTGTGACCCACTCTTTATTAACTAATCAATATTCTAATCTGTCGAAATTAAGAATTTTGTCAGTGTGTACGGGTCGTTGAGTGCTGACAAATCCATCTAGAGCAAAATTAATTTTGGCGTGAAAATTGGCGGCCATCTTGAATAATACCATCACTTTCCACTTTTGGGCGAAGTAGCCTGCGGGTAGCCGCTCTATTCGCTTGGGTGTTGACCTCCTTTTCACATAGCAGTGTTGCAGAAAATATTCGTGCCATTTATATCTTCTAAATCTACATGTATGATAGTTATGAAATGTTGCAATTTATTGCATATGGATTGTACTCAATAAGTTAGGCCCAACGAAAACCTGAACGTACATTTACAAAAATATACGATGCCATACAGGGCAATATTAGGCGAAGGTTCCTGAAAATTTTACAGTGTCATTACCTGTTAACAGTGTCTTTAATAGTTTGAGTGCATTGAATCAATGGATCTTAAGTTTGGCACCACATGCAGCAGTCTGCGGCGATATCAATAATATCTATAATAATAAAAATTCCTTTAAAAGGAAAGGTCGGGTCAAGAGGAGATGTCCATAAAATGGAAATGTAAGCTGATATATTGCTTTATTTAATACTTGAGCCAACGGGTTCAGATGATATAAAATCCTATTTCGTTTAGGTAAATCAAGGGGACTAATGCTGTATGTTTAATGAATAAAAACTTTTTCAAAATCTTTCACTATCCATAGGTTGGATTGATTTAATTGCTTGTATGTAAGGAGGCCTAGAGAAACCTGAAAGGCCAGATTTGAGTGATCGCCACCTTTAATCATAGGTTCTTAATTTTTTGCTGCAATGCGTAGTAATGTTGATTATCATGACTGAAAATACGACTTGTCTGTCGTACATACTATCACGCACATTCTACTATTACATTTACACATGGTTTAAAAGTCATTACTTAGTGCAATTATTTACAGTGAGGCAGTTTTTTTAGGTTGCAAAATTATCTGCAGTTCAAGTATAGTGTAATATGTAGTCCCCCAGTTTTCTGTTTACTTGGTTTTCTTGCCAAATTGAAAGCGACCTTTGTCATGTGTTTGTGACCTTGCGCTCAGAATTGTCTTTCTCAGGTTAGCGGTCCTTTTGGCTAAATTTTTTGGTTATCGCATTTTTCGCAAATTGACCTCAGGAAGTAAGAAAGAGAAGAGGTAAAAGAAAATGAGGAAGAAAGAGTAAGATGCTTGTGACGTGATTTTTCGGTCACCCTGAAACGCTGATAATACCCTCAGGCTGTCG
>JAMKCH010051720.1:0-29902 GCA_023653785.1 Ophioderma brevispina
ATGGGTCTCATTCCAGACACAGGCTACCAAGAGCCACTGAAATTGCCAACCAAAATCTCAAACAGCGTCAGGCAAAAATGGAAAAAATGGTTTGACAAAAGATGCAGGACAGGAGTATTCAAGCCAGGTGATAAAGTTTTGGCAATTTTTCCAAGAACAAGGGCATCCTTTGCAAGGCCAAGTTATTCTGGACCAGATGAGGATTGAGAAACAAAGGGGGAGACCTTGACTATGTTTTGAATCAAAGACCAGGTAGACGTAAAAAGTCGACAATTATGCATAAACATAAATATGCTCAAGAGTATAATGAAAGAGAGATGATGACATAAAGCATGCCGTGTAATGTCATTAGAGTGATGTGTGTACAATGGTGACATCACTGAGTTAGAATTTGAACAACAACAAAAACAGCACGGTGAATACAGAAACTGATATGGTGTCAAAGTGAAAAATTATGACATACTTGCCAAGTTAGACAAGAAATTAGGTCACCTCCCACAAAGTCAACAAGTGAATTGAAAGAGTTAATTCATGAGTGGGAAAACATATTCCCTGATGTACCCAGTGAGACATGTCATAAACCATGATATTGATGTAGGTGATTCCGACCCTGTAAAGCGACCATCCTTACAGGGTGATCCCAATCAGTTTGCAACATATCAGGAATGAGGTTGAAATACATGTTAGAAAATGGAATAATAGCTAGAGGCAAAGCCAATAGTGAATGGAGTTCCCCATGATTCTGGTTTCCCAAACCTGATGGTCATTCGTTTTGGCACAGATTTTCAAAAGTCAACCTCTGTTCCAAAACCGACTCATATCCGATTCCCCGGATTGATGATTGCATAGAAGCGTTGGAAATGCCAATTTGTTAGCAAATTTGATTGTTGAAGGGGGTATTGGCAAGTTCCCTCATTGACCGTGCCAAGGAAGAAATTTCAGCCTTTTGTTTACGCCCGATGGCTATACCAATACAAAAAGAATGGCATTTGGTCTCAAAAAATTTGCCGCAACATTTTCAGAGGATTAGGGATTAGTGAACAGATAGTTGCAGACATAGAAAAATGTAAGCCTATGTCGATGATCTCTTGTGTACAGTGAAACATGGGAAGAACCACATTGAGACATCTCCATCAGCTATTTGAGGAATTATCTCAGGCCCCTGGCAGGTTTAACTGTGAATCTGGTGAAAGGTGAAAAGTGAATTTGCCATCAAAATGGCCCACATACCTATGGTATGTTGTAGGACAAGGGCAATTTAGGCCAATCACTGCAAAAAAGTTGAAAAGCAATTGAGAAATTCCCCACACCACAGAGCAAAAGAGATCTTCATGAGACTCTTAGGTATGGTCGGGTATTACAGAAAATACTGTCCAAATTCTCAGAAATTGCGTGTCCGCTGACCAACCCTCTGAAGAACAGAAAAAATGCAAAATTGGTCTGGTCAGAAGCAATGCCAAAAGCGGCTTTGGAAAATCAAATTCTATTTTGATGAAGCGCCAAGTTTTGATTGCGCCAGACTTCAGAAACAATTCAAGTTGGCGTTGATGCAGTGATGTAGGCTGTGTGGAGTTTCATGCAAGCAGGATGAAATGATGTAGATTCATCTTATGTTATTACTCTCAAGAAGTTGGACAAACATACAGAAAAAAACTACTCAACAATTGAGAAAGAAGGTTCTTTTGAACATTGCTATGTCATTGCCAAAATTTTGAAGTGTACTGAGTACAACAAGGGCACACAGTTTCTAGTGTACACGGATCACAATCGTTGACTTTCATCCACAAGATGAAAAAAAACAGAAATCAAAGACTTGTCAGGGGATGTTTAACTATAACCAAGAATACAATCGGACATAAGACATGATCAAAGGAAAAGAAAATGTCTTGGCGATGCATTGTCCAGAGCTGGCCGAAAAATTTTGTTCAGAAAAATTTGTATTACAATTTATGTATATAGACTGAAGGCAGCAATGCAAAACATTATAAAAGTGTAAAATTGCACTCTGTAAACTGTATGTTAAAATAACCACAAATGGTTGTTAAGAGGTATTATAATAACCAACTCAATTGGGTTAAATAAAAAAACAAAATGCATTCAAATTTTCTTTAAGGGGGAGGGAGTTATATGGCCTCATTTTTCTGATTAAAACGTTTTAAAAATATTATTTCTCAATTTTATTTGATTATTTGAGAAAAGATTTCCACGCGAAAAGGCACTTTGTTACATAAAAGAGAGAAAAGGGAAACCCCTAGTTTGTTTTGCCAGCTGCAACCTGTTTAGAGTCACACTAGGGGAAGGGGAATTCCCCAAGGATGATAAACGTAGAAAACTTGTTTATGTTTTGAGATCGAAATATTGCAGAACCTAGGAATTCCCCCACAAGAGTTATATATATGAAGTGATGTGTTGTAATTCGGGTGATGAAATCCAATGGGTCAGCTTTGTAAGGTTATGTTTATGCATGAGGATTATGTAATGAATATGTTAGAAAGGGGAGAATCTATCTGTGAGTAGTTAGTTAAATAACTATCACTGGAAGGACTCTGCCAGCATCCACTACTAACAAGTAGATAGAAGAAGATACGCTGTTTACTCTGCATTAAGGAGCCGAATGTAAAGTACATAGTGCAGGATAGATAATTCATGTGAGGCAGGTTGCTGTTGTAATTATTCTTACTGTCGTCTTTGAAGCCAAAAGTGCTGGGGAATCAAAATAGATTCCCAAAAATTGGGGGGACAGATAGATAGAAAATCGTGGTGATTATTTGCGACTGATATACTGTGGATTATGTCTTCGAGGGACTCTTAATTTAACGTGTCGTTTGGAACTGCTGGACAAGATTACCGTCAAGACTGAGAAGATTCCCTTGGAATATATACATGAGGAGTTTTGGTATGAACTGTGCGCTGGTCATTTTGGAGTCTTCGCTGAGAGGGACATATCATCGTTAAACTGCAACGCCTCTTTTGAACATTAAGTATCTCAGTTATTAAAATGTGTTATAATTGTTGTAAAAAGGATGTAGTAATTGTTTGGACATACCAAATTCTTGAACCAATACAAAATCATTAAATTCTGATTTATATTATATAAAATTCAGATCACTTGTGCACAAGGCTCATTTATTTGTGTTTGAAAGGGATTTCTGACCTAGGCGTCCACGAGACGTTTCATCACAGGATTGATTTATATTGACGGTGAACATTTTGACCCCATTTTTAGTCGTGCTAGTTGACTCGAAAGGGGTCAAAAATGGCCCCGGTGTTGAAACAAATATTCTTAGGGCGATGGAAATTATCAGGACGGCCAGAAACATATCCAGCGGGCACTAGGGCCACAGCTGTGTGTATTTTGGTTTCATATCTAAAAAGGAAGCCATCTATATAAGTTGATTTATTATAAAAATGGCGCCTCATAGAGTAGAGTTAGTATCGGGATTCAATATATTTTCCCACCGAGGAGTTAGACTTATTCATCCCGTAGAATACCCGCCCAAACCTCACTCTGGTAGAATTTGGCGTTTGGGCTCTCTCAACTCCAGAGTGTACAGTGTAATATCTCCATTTCAAGCACAATAACCGAACAAAAACTAATTGGAAATACTTTCACTGCACATGCAAAAATAGGCATATGCAAACTGGGGCCCCGCCTAAAAGCGTAAAGAGGAGTCCATGGACAAGCTAACGTATAGATTTGACCCACAGTTAAAAATGTCAGTAAGAAAAAAAACTTGGTTTTAACTGGAGCTGGGACTGGCAAGCTGGGAGCAGGTGGGGCAGTGGGAGCTGTTTTTGACTGGCAAGCTGGGGCGGCAGTTAATAAAACGACGTTTTTTACAGTTAGTTGCCCGTTTCGAGCCCCTTTTTACGGTTATTTGCACGTTTCAAGTCACGGCTGACAGTCTAAAAAGTTTTTAAAGAACATTTTTACAGTGCATCTGTAATAGGCCATCTACATTTAATTTCATACTCAACAAAGCTGCCAAAGCAGTATCTAGTTGAGAAATGGATAAGGTTGCAGAAACAAATCAAAACAAAAAGAAAAAGTATTACAAACTACATTGTTGTGCTATCAAGAAGGCCAGTTTTGAAATTTTCCAAATCATGAACATCGTACAACAATTGAGGTAGAGAGTTCCAGTCAAGAACAGTACAGGGAAAGAAACTGTTCTTGTAGACATTGGTTTTTGGACCCATTACTCTAAATCTCGACGGATGATATTGCCGAGTGTTTGACATTTTCTGTTTATGGATATAGTCGGGTAATGAAATGGCTATTTCTTCGTGCTGAATTTTGAACATGTTTTTGAACAATCTTGAGATTCAATTAACCAAGCCCTAGAATTTTGTCAGGATTATCGATAAACACACTACTCATTACCTATAACACGGATTCTTTGATCTTGTTCTTCTTGTACAGATTGTGAACAGAGTCGTGTTTTTTTTTCTAATCACATTTTTGGTGGATATTGATGTGATGGTTCAGTCCTTGGCTATGCGGAGACTAAACCATCGTTACCATTACAAAACATATTGTGACCATGGTATAAAGTTACTGCACAGAATCGGCTTACTGGAAACTGGCGAATTCAGTTCTTACATAATGATCTTCTTATATTAGCCTCTATTTTGTGATTGAAAATATTATTTTATTTGAGAAAAGATTTCTCACGGGAAAAGTACTTTGTTTATGTTGAAAAGAGAATTGGGAATTCCCCTAGTGCTATATTGAGATCACACCTGTTGTTTACAACTAGATAGATTGCACAAGAGGAGAAATGGAAATTTCCCCAAAATGTAAATTTAGAAACTGAGTCAACTTGTTTATGCTTTGAGATCAAAACAGATTGCAAAATAGCGCCAGGATTTATAATATATTTGATGTCACCGGAGCTTGATAGCTGACCTGTCTGCTGTCGTCTTTTAAGCCAGAAGAGCTTCAGTTTTGGAATCAAAAAGGGGTTCCAATCTGTGGTCCTAAATGAGGACATTACGGCAGAACTGATGGTGGTAGAATACCCGGATTGTATTGCAGAATATTAGTGTCGTCGAGGGAAAACCCCGTCGTCTTGAACTGCTGGACAAAATTTATCTTCAAGACAGAGAAGATACTCATGGATCTTGTTACCCGTGGATTTTTAAGTGTGACTTTGCATGCTGTCATTTTGGAGTCTTCGCTGTGAGGGCATATCATCGTTGAACTGCAACGCTTCTTGTAACTCTGGACACTAGAGGACTTGAAATATTAAGTATGTTAGTTTATAAATCATGTAAAGTTGTTATGTAATGTTGTTTTGGACATACCAAATTCTTGAACCAAACTGATTAAAATCATTAAATCTGTGTTATTATATAAACTTTAGATCATTTGTGCACAAGGCTCACTTATTTGTGTTTGAAAGGTATTTCTGACCTTTGACATGCATGAAACGTCATAACAATGTGTTAATGATAAAAGCCGTGGTTGGCCGGGATGTCAAGGAACTCATAATCTGCTTTGCGCTAATCTCTTGTACAAGGTTGGATGGCCAAATAAAAACTTACTTGTGTATATGTGTATTGATATAAGAATGCATTTATTTCTCCTATGCTGCGATAAGGAGTAATATTTTGCAGTGTCAAGGGTAAGTTGTGTTCAAATAACAACGTTCAATTAAACAATTGCTGATGCATGTTTTCATCATGATACATCAAATGATGATGGAATCCATGATTAGTTTGGTAAGTAAAAACAACCTAGCTATATTTGTTTTTAACATGGTCAACATTTATTTAATAGCTATATTACTGTACATTGATATGAGTACCTAAACGTCTTAACCATTGGGTAGGGGGACATTTCCAGAAAAGTGCGCCTTATGTTTTTTTTTTTATTAACAGCATAAGAGCTCAAAGTATATAACTTTTCATGAACACCATTCAAATAAATTCAACAAAATAACAGTCCAAAAGTATGAGCACAAAACGATACCTGCCATTCATGGCCTATCAATCCAGTCGACTCTGAAAAAAACTTACATAAAGTTCACTAATTCTTATAGATAATCTCTACATAAACTACCATAAAGCTTTCACTATCACAGAGAAAATATTAGTAATATTTAATGTACAAGTAAAGACGCCAGACTTGCCACCTATTTACGAAATTGGGTAGTGGCCATAGCAAACAGCCGGGTATTTACTAACGTTGTAATGTTGTATTTCATGTTTACAGGCATTTAATATTATTTTGGTAAAGGAATCAAAGTTTTACACCGGTACATATGAAATTTTGAATGCTACGAACGTTATCTGATTGTTACAAATTAAATCGGATTTGTTTCGAAAAAGGATAAAGTTGTCCTTCAAATAGTAACTGTAGCATTTTTTTGCACAGCTACTAAAATGTGACCAAATGATATACCGCTATTTGACATTCCACAAAGAGATGCATGATTGTCTCCAACGTTCGTTATCAACAAAAGTGCAGACATCAACTGGCTAATGATCCATTTTAAAATGTAAAGTATTATGGCAAGTATTCTTTGGTTTATTATAAATTGAAAGGTGTTTCTTCAGAACTTACAATTGGATGTACATATAGGCTTTCCAACCTCATCATTATATGTAATCACTTGCAGTTGTTTGGAGTACCTTTATAATTTAAACATGGACAAAACGCGGTGTAAGGAGGTCCTGCACCCTTTTTGTTGTTCAAATAGCAACTTCGCGAGGTCTGGTTGAAAAGGCTCTACCTCTGGGTCGGGGGACATTTCCAGGAAAAGAGCCTAATTTTTGTCGAAAAACCGTTTTTGTTTCCATATAGCAATGCTTAACCCAATTGTAATAGTCATACAAAGAAGAAAGAAAATAAGCCGAAAAAGCCAACTTTATGTCTAATAAGATGCTTTAGTATATTTTTGGGTCGCGCCACGACACGCGGAAAATCCCTATGGACCCATTAGAAACAACAGGCAAGTCAAAATTTTAAGTTTAGGTTTTCTTTTACCAAACAAGGTGGACAATTCGTGGATTTACCCTCACAAAATGTTCTCGTTTTCTTGTAATGAAAATTCAGGTCAAAATCATCTTTTTGTTCATTCTCATTCACTATTCTAACCAAGATATAAAGGCAATTAATTTAATGGTTCAAGTTCTGTAGACCCACTTTCGTTGCGGTGGCAATTACAACAAAACTAGTGGGAAGTGAAAAAATGATTTCAGTTTTCTCATATGTCTCAAAGAAAGAAAACGTAGATATAAAGAGGTGGCAAGTCGAATTCAAAAATTGCCAACTATTGACGACATGGTATTCTGGTTTGCAAAGTGCGCAGTAACCTCCTAAATTGAACTGACAGAACAAAAAACTGATTGACTGGACCAGCAGAAGATATAAACAACGAACAACATATGAATGTCTTGGTTACATTGCGGCCTTCGTTTGTCTGGGACGATAACATTTTCCTGCAGCAATTTCCAAAGTACCAGCGTCAGTTTTGGGTGCCACTTGAATGGAAACGGTTGGTAAATCAATAGTAGAACTGCCTTCATCATTTTGTCCGCTTATCCTGCGCAGCAACTCCAAAGATATTCGTGTAAAAGGCAAAATCCCATATACGCAAGGAAGAAGAACTCCCGCAAAAAAAAACCCTGTGGTCGCAAGAATGTTCTCGAGGGTTATAAGAACTTAACGCAGTTTTACCATTGTCGTAACTTCTCTGAGGCATCCCATACACCAATTGCATGATTGTGCAATTACCCAGGCAATTATACCCAGAGCTCTAGCTTTCTTACGTGAGAAATAGGCGCGATACCACATAGATCAGTCTGCAATGATACAAATTTCATAGATATGGCTACCAAGATGGTATGCAAAACAATGTCCCATTCCGGAATGTCGAGAGTTTGTTTTGGCGGAACAGTTCCCTTAATGTTAGTCCACCAGAGTGAATGAGGTAGTAGATCAGATAATAGCGTGTGAAATATGAGGATTTTAACCTTATGCGCCCCCATCCCCATTAATACCAAGCACGCTGCCAGTTCCTATCACCCCAACAATACCGACAGATTCTTGTAAAACCAAGGAGAAATGTGTCAATTATTAAAGTTTGAATTCCTGAACCCGGGTGCTTTGGGAATTAGCAAGTCCAGTAGGTGCTGCGCTCATTACAGACTCGCCATTCTATTCTCTAATCTCTCTGCACTTAGTAAGAAGCGAATGAAAAAAAGAAGAAGTTTACAGTTTTCAATTATTTTCCCGTTGCCGCTAGGAATTCTTCAGTGATGACCATTTTTCAGTTTGTTTGATTGCCAATTACAGTGAGTTCCCGAGGGTAGAAAAAGACCTATGGGATTTGGGTAGTAACAAAATAAGCCCTGCCATATGACATTTGCTGATAGCAATGAGACGATTAGTTAACCATGTCGTCATCAAATGTCCATAAAAATATATGATTAATTGGCACGATCATCAGCTCACATCTCATGTTCCTGTTCCATCAACATCATTATCTGTTGTCTTATATTGCCAAGTCTAACATCTTTGTTGTAAAATCATCCCGTGAGTGCTATAAACACTTCCTCCTCTTCCTTCTCTTCGCACCTCATATCCCATTGCATCATTACTCACCATCATAATCTCACATCAACACATTAAAGATGATTATTTATAACGTTAAAATGACTGCTCTAAACTTATATCCTCTGAGAACCAATTAAGGCTGCCTTTCCGATATAGCGATTAACTTAACTCCATCTCGTGAGCTGAAATTGCAGCTTTTGTGTTTTGTGAGTGAATGATATTTTGAAATTGACATTTGTTAAGCTTTAAAATGAGATATTTAATTTTCTTGAGATTTTCAAGATATTAAACTTGTTTTAAGGACCCTTCCGTGAAATTTTCTTTGTTTCATGTATTTGTGAACTTAAAAACGTCAATATCTCAAATGACCAAATGTCCAATCAATTCTAAGTCTCAGAAGAAACCATAAACAACAAAATAGATTGATATAATTAATTAGGCTTTTGTGTTGCGTTACATATGTTTAAAAACATGGCGATCGTCTGGAGATTACAACCTCACAATATGTCCATGTACACTGGTACTATTACCATGTTTACACTTACAAATAACAATTAACCTTAAAATTAGGAAGAAATTTTCACTCATTGTGGAGGGGCGGCTGAAGCCCACCACCAAGACATAGCTTTCTCGGAGGATTTTCGCACAATTCCCCCATCTGTAAAAAGCCGTAATGCAAACCAAAACCGAATTACAACAAAAGTGTTATATTTGAGTTGTTAAATTAAAGGGTTCAAATTTTTAACCCTTGGGTTTTTGTTTCATTAGATTCGAAGAGCGGACAATTATTCAGATCACCATCTTCAGTATCACGATATGCTTGATTTGTGCACGATCTATTTCCATCTTGACCCTTAGTGTTTCTGCTTCTTGTGCATTATTTAACTGCGAAGCCGATTGTTATTATCTGCAAGCCTGGAAGTTTCAACAACAAAGACAAGCTTTACCCCGCCCCCTATAGTCCACGCATCTACCGGTAGACTGACAAAACTGCTACAGAAAGGTTTTCTTGCGGTATGTGGTGTATAATCCCTCCCAAACAATGTCAAACAGGTAGAAAAAATGGAGCATGGCAGACATGCTAATTTGCATAAAACCTATGTGGCCATTTTTGCCTAATTTGTTATTATACATCTATTAAGGGGCGACCCGATTAGAGTAATAAGTTGTACATCTGATAGAATGGTCTCACCTCTACACCCTCATCTGTATGTTTTTGGCTGAGATTTCACCCGTTCACATGTGATAGGCTAAAATACTATATTTTCTTTACCCTAGATGTTAAAATTATATCGGTCACCAAAAGGGTGTACATTTTCGCTCATAACTTCCAAACCAATATCCTCTAGAATAGCCCTAAATTGTTCACAGGTAAATGACAAAAATATTAGCTTTCTTCAAATTCAAAATGCTGACCACTTCGGTAAATCTTGGTGTATGGGGACGATGCTATTACGATCAGGCCACGGCCCCTTTAACTGTTGAGTCTTTTTTCATGTTCTTGAGTCCTGTCCAACGATAGGACCCCGATGTACTGAGGTCTAACCATTTGAGTGGTACCGTGTAGTGGTCGATGTGATGAGTCTCTTCCTCATGGACGGGCATGTAAGTCCATTCCGTCGCTTTGCATTTAGATGTAGGCGGAACTTTATCTTCTGCATTCCGCAAGATGATCGTGTAGTACTATGATATAGAGCCGTGCAGCCATATCACATCCCTGTTAGAGCTGCGTAGTCAAGTCCTGTGAGATGCCAGACTTTGGTGACGTCTAGAAGGCTTGGCCGCCTTTTTATGCGGCTGTCCCTACTTATACTCATGCTATTAAAACCAAATGACCCCCTTTTTATAAATGTTCACTACTTAATGACCCCCATTTTCGTCCACCGTCATGCTACACAATCCCCACCGTTTAAGCACAAGGTTTGCATAAAATATCCACTTTTTTAAAGAAAGTTGAACACCCAAATTCCAAATTTTCCGCAGCCGACAGTGCACATTTTAACAATTTAGGCCTATAAAATTTCATGGCAACAATTTATATATTCCATGTGCAGTTTGAAACGCTGAAACGAGACACTTTCCTATGGTTAATTCAGGCTTGTAACATCATTGCCCCCTTAAAGTTTCATGCGGATGACCCCACGTTTTTCAGTCTGGTGGTACCGAAGGACCCCCGTATTTTTGCGGTACATTTTATCTTAAAGGACCTGGAGAAAGTACCATATTTTTTCACCTGGCCGAGGCACTTGTTATACCTTCACTCGCATAGGGAGGGCCCCCCACCGACACTATTTAACCCAATGTGTTTGAAAATACTCTCTGATAATATTTGCTAAAATAAGATCTCCCCCATCCCGATTGCACGTCTGACAATCTCCTAGATCTAAATGCAAAATTTAATTTTGTATATTTTGTAATTCTGGAGTTCTTTCTTAATACTATCCTTAACGACTTTCCACTTTTAATTATCATTGCATTGCTACACCCTTGCAGGCATTATCATGTAAAACATTCAAATAAAATAACATGTTATTGTGTTTTGTCAATATTCCCTTCAATGCTTTATGAGCTATATCCTTTGTCGAAAGATGTCTATACGTCCATTAAGATAAATGAAATCCATGGTCTTGCCAGGCGTCCCTTTTTCTACCTGTTTTGATATGTTGTTTTGGAGATGTCTGTTACTGCCTAGTTACGCCAGAAAACCTTCTGTAGCATTTTGTCCAGGTGTACCTAGTATTTTTCATAGATTGAAGTGTACTAGAAGTTTGGCAATAATCAAGCGAGACGGATTACTAGTGACCGAACTATTGTTAAGTTGGTATTGATTTTTCTTGATAAAACCTTATTCAGTTGAATAAACGGTACTAATTGCGATGCAAGTACATTATTGTAAATATTAAATACTGAATCGGTATCTGCCACACATCCTTCAACATGCAGTTTTATCCGTGGGGGCTCCATTCCTAGAGTGGTTTCACACACCCCGCACAATACAAATTCTTCCAAAAATTTTAACACAAAGGCCCTTTGCTGCAAATATTAACAATAGGCAGATACACTTTGTGTACTCAGATAACGATTTGTTTCCCTTTAAGTTAAACAAAGCTCAAAGTGTCATAAAAATTTGGTTGAGTCAAATACTGCTATAGAGGAATTTTTTCATGTCAGTTTCATTAAAAGTTTGTTTGGGGCGTGTCGACAATCCCATTCTTTCTGACTAGGGTGGTATACGTTACCCCCCAAAACGCCAATCACTATTAGAAATACGATTCACGATACGGGATATCAGATTAAGGCCATTAATTAAAAACGTCCCTTTTCTCACGAGAAAAATAATACAAGGCAATGCACTAATAACTTCCCAACACACCAACTCTGCACAACTCGTAAGAGCACCGGAGAAATGATACGAAATAAGTTAGTATGACTACACCAAGGTTCTTTTACGGTCACGAGGATCTGGAAATCTGTTACTACTGTATTCATCTTATTCCAGAAATAAATATTTGACATTTGGTGTCAAATCTGTAAAAACGTACTTCGAGTTTTTTTGGTCCCAGGCGATTTGAACGAGTCAACAACTACAATATTTACGGGACCTAATCCTGCTCTTCACCGCCTCCTCGATGTGTGGGAACTTATCCGTTCTTGATTGACTCCAACAAAGGAATCGATTAGTAGTACAAGGGGAAATGTCATGAATTTTTTGGTTTTCGGTTTTTTTCATATCAATCGTGCAATCAATGTTTTTCTTAAACAGTAATTTTTATTAGAATCTCCAAAAAGCGTGGTGTCATTTTTTTTACAATTGTTCTTGGGTGTTTTTTTTTGGCGATTTGGGGTTTTTTAATTTATATTTTTTAACTGTATTTTCATATTAAAAGGCTAAAACAACCGCAACGTGTTTCTGCTGTATCTTTCTTTGAGCCACCTTTAAATATTATAGGCTCATAGTATAATAAACTGTTACATGGTAAACGCCCATATGGACAGGTTTTGGGCAATTCTAAATAATTTTGGTGTGTTTTGGGCGGAAAGTTCTTTTCTGATTATAAGAAGCATTTTATGTACCAAAAAGCCGCAGTTACACATGGCAGAATTATCCATTACTCATACATATTGAGGTAGCCACAAAAGGTTGTAATATTTGCATCTTTTGGTTGCTTTTAAGAAGACCCCTTGTTGATTTTTTACATGTAACATTGGATTTGGGGCATTTGGGCATTAATTAATCACGTTACGTTACCTTAACAAACATTAAGGTGGAACTATTGTTGAAATATTGTAACATGTTTAGCATAATATAGAAGTAAATAGAAATTTATCTTACATCAATTTAGTTACTGCAGGGATCTATACACACGATTTTACCAAGGTGGGGATTTACCACCGCTATGGCAAATTTGCCTCAAGCATCAGTTTGTGTCGCCGGCCTCAAGGCAGGAATGCCATATGCTGCACTTTGTCCACTGTTGCTGTTGTCTGTTGATGTAGTCTGTGTTGATGTATTCTGTGTTGATGTAGTCTGGTTGCTGATGTAGTCCTGTCTGTTGTTGTTGTGAAAAAGTGTTAATACCGCATATATCACTTCAATGGATTTAAACCAAACTGTATTCTTATGTGAATGTGGGATCCCCTCATTTGTTTGATGAGGTCAAAGGTCACATACCAAATTGCAAAGGTCATGTGAAAATCAAGTTTAAGATGGTTGAAAATGTGAAATGTGACCTGAAATAGAAAAGTTGAAGTTCAATGGAACCAAACTTAGTTTATTGGATTTACATGCACACCCTCATTTGTTTACTAGGTCACAGGTAGCATATCAAGGTCAAAGGTCAAATGAGACCTATCATTCACAAAACACGACGAGGACCCTGATTTATTTTTGGGGGGTCAAAAACATATATTTCATTCATTTTGCTATGCTTTGTTGTAGTTGCTTTTGTGCATTACATGGCCTTTTAAAATAATAGCACTTAAAAAACTCATTTTTGTTGGTATTGTGGTGTTTAATTTTAATAAGTTTTTGATTGGTCCCCCTAATTAGGAGAAACCGTGGTTATATCAGCTTTTGACATACACTCCCTTTGAATAAAAAAAAGCTTATTACACAAGCCAATGGTAGGATATTTACCTGCCCTTAATACACTCCCTTTTGCACACTACCCACTAGAAAATAGATATACACAGAATGTGCAACCTGCAGTTGCATTAACTTGATTTATTTAATGAAACTAAAGCAATGATTAACTTGGCGCGTTGAATTGGGGTGACTATAGTTGCGCAGCCATGAATTGCGCGCGCTATGCTTGGAATCAAAGCATGATACGAACGCGAATAAAGGCGGACGATCTCGATACGCTAGTGGGAATGGAAAGACCGCAATAATGACGACTTCACCTCAACTTGAGGTGAGACAAAGTATATAGATGATACTTTGACATGACTTCAGTAAAGTTGCCAAGTTGCCCAAACTACCAGTTCGTAAGACACCATTTGAGGCATAATTCAGTTCATAAGACGTAAGTGTGAAGTATGAATCCAGATTGTGAGCACCTTTTTCTAGTAAACTTTTCATTTTGCACTTTGGTTCCCAAATTTTTCATAAAATGGTCGGCAACTTTGGACCCAGAAGCTCAAATTTTGGCAACTATTTTTAGTTTCCATCCATGCTTCAAACATTCTGAAAAAATGAGTTCCCATATTGTTAAAATTAGTTTCATAATTGCGACAAAAGTTCAGTTCTAAGACACTCTTCACACACAAAATCATTACTTAAGGTTTAATCAGAATTTCAAGGCATCCATGTATCGATTATATGTAGGGATTTCATATTAAATAGATTTTTTCCTTACTGATATTCATTATACTTCGAGGGATTAAGCTTTAATTGAAGTTCTACTAGTGCCCTACACTAAGCCAACTCTGGTGGCTCCAAAATGACACCGTTTTGTGGATAATAATTTTTTTTCAGAAGGTTGATCAAACATAACAATGTAGTAGCTCTGAACAATCCTTTGGTATAAGGCTTCTTTTCTTATCCTTGGGACCTATTTTAGGTCCCAAATTAAAAGGCAAACTACCAATTAACCATTTACATAGACATTTGCAAGCCTTTCATTCCGTAAACCCCAAACCTATAGAAAGGTTCTATTTTTGGAGCGGTAAAAATGTGTAACAAATTTTAATGAAGCTAATGTCTGAAATTATTGGGACCATAAACATTTTAATTGTAAATATGTTGTATGACGTTATGTGATAAGTATGCCTGCAAAATAAAAAAAAAATCACAAATTAAACTATTCATGGCAAGCTAAAAATAGCCTTCTTAAATAGGTCCAAACAATGTCTAGTGAAGGAATATGGGGGAAATTAAGGCTCAAAGACCAAGATTTTTTCTATGTTCATTTTCCATTTTTTAAACTTTTTATTAGGACAACTTACGCTAAGAAAGCCAGGGAGGGGTACCCTTGCTCATGTTCTTGAAAGTGACTCCTAACAGGAACGCAATTCTAAGTGCCTGTTCCAATACGTGAATAAATTATACCTTAAAATATAACCAATATACAAGAACAATACAACTTGTGTTCTGCAAGAAAAATTGCACGTTCGGGTCAAACTTGCTGTAACCTGACTGAATTTTGTGATTTGATACTGTCCCAGCCAGCGGTATAGTATGTGCACTAGTCCTTTTTTTTTTTTTGGCAGGAACATGGTATCGAACCAAAATCCAAGAATGGCCAGGCAACTACATGCAGTTGGATACTAAATGTAATTAACTTGTAAGTGCTCAAAACTAGTGACTCGCTGAGATGAATAAAACTTTAACTTTAATAATTAGTCAAGTTGAAATTATCCATTAAACATTTTGCTTGTGTCAACTAGTGTCCTGTTGGCATCATTTTGTTATCAAAGAAAGTAAACAGAATAATTGGGCGTGTTATGTCATTTGCTTAAGTTTGCTCTAAACCAAACCATGTTAATTTGGGCTGACCAGGGTAGAACTTCATCGGCAAACATGGCTTGTAAAACAGGAGTCGGACAAGAAAATTGCCCGCCTTGAAGTCGATTTTGCAACTTGACCCACACTTGCAAGGACGTCCGTGTAAAACGCCATTAAACAAGCTGTTTGGCTCAAAAATCACAAAATAATAAAACTTTAATTTTAAAAAAAAAACCTTGAAGTAACCATAATGGGAAAGGTTTTCTTAAATAACCCATGTGCATTTCTATTAAGAGTTACCCAATGAATGCGCCCTTCCATATTGTTATGGATTTATTTGTCCCAAAACAATTTTAATTCTGATTCTTCTTCAGAGACTCTTAAAGTCATGAAAACCACTAGAACCCGCTCTTTTTACTCTTAGAGTGGTTTGGAAGTGTTTGTGAACGAAGGGAGTGTTGGTCTTTCTTGTCTTTCTTTGAAAGTCCCATCCCGAGAGGTTCTATGCTTTAACCAGTGGGGTTTTTTTATAAGGCAATGGCCACGGACGAGGACATCTCCCCCTGACTTGTAAAGCCATATATTAACTCCATGCATTAAACTAATCTTTGATTTAAGAAATATTTTATATAATTAATGCTGAACATGTTGACAATACTTCAATAACAGCCCCTCTTTATTAATAAGTTAAACCTAACGTGAAGGTATTAATGTCAGTACCCAAATACCCCACCCCCAAATTCAATGTGTTATGTATCAAACAAAAGGGTCTCTTCTTATACATTTGGCAACCAAAATATTGCAAATATTCCACTTTATTGTACCACTCTTTCATTTGTGATGTATAATTAACTCTGTACGTGTAATTGCAGCTTTTTCAGTACATAAAAGCTAATAATCAGAAAAATAACTTTCCGCCCAAAAAACACCCAAATTTATTTTAGAATTTGGCCCAAACACGTCTATATTGCACTTTTTACACATGTTAAAAGTTTGGTATTACAAACAACTATGAAACAAAAATAACTAACAGGTTGACAAAGAACATGCAGGCAGAAAAGTGAGGTTTTAGGCCTTTAAAATATCAGAACAACACATTTTAAAAAATGACACTCATAATTTTTTTGCAATCACATAATAATTTTGATTTAGAACAATCTTGGTTGCAAGATTGTAATATGAAATTTTTCACACAAGCAAATACATTTCCCCCTATCCGATAGTGTCCTAACACTTTACGACACTTATATAGTCATTGTAATTGTTATGAAGCCTTTGCATATTCGAACAAAACTTTCATATAAATGGGTAAGCATCATATTCTGTTGAACAAGTTGAGCATTTCAGCTGTAATCACACTTTTCGGTTTTGATCTCACACATCCTCTCCAAATGACGTCTTACCACGACAAGAGGCGTTTACTGACATGAATACAAAATCTACTATAGTTTTTGATTGGTGTGTGTCACTGTCAAGCTATGTCAACCACCAGTGGCAGGGCAACCCAGAGACTGTAATAAAACAGCTGGTTCCATCCGTTTCCAAATCGCTCCATTTTGTTCTTCTTCAATTCTAGCGCCGCTCCTCCTGTCTCTCTTTTTTTGTATTGGGCTCTTAAGCAAGGCTAAGTTATTACTAATCATTAGAGACAGTCCGTGAGCCTAATTAACATACCCACAGAATAAAAGGCGCAAATTTGTTATGTGCGCTTTATTCCAATTGAAGACAACAGCCCGGCCGCCATGAACCGTTTAATCTGTTAATGGTCTAATTTGTGCCGAAACACCCGGGTGCCGAAATCCCCGGGTGCCGAAGTTCCCTCGCTCTCAGAACTGCCGAAAAACCTCGGGCATTCGGAAGGAGAAGAAGTTGAAAATAACGTGCTGTTGATGTGGTAAAGCACTGTTTACGCATTTTTTTCGCGTTTAATTTATGGACACTTCTTCTACAATGACAACTCATTAAAAATGGAATCAGGCATTTAGGGACAATCATGTATGTAATAGTAGACGGAGATAACGATCTTGATAACGGCCTAAAGCACCCACATGACCCCATGAAGAAGACTGTCCCCGCGTCTTTGACCATGGGTAGCCGATTTCCGAAACAATGTATACGTTATAATGCATTGATATACATAGTCCCCTATGGATCCCATTGTAAAGGTCCCTTTATTATTAGGATGGCTATTAGGTCGGTTTTCAGCACACGGGTTAGTTAGGGTTAGGTTATAGGGTCTATAGTACCTAGGGTTAGATTAGGGTTAGGATTTTGGTTAGGGTTAGGTTATTAGGGTCCGCTGGAGTAGGCGGGCTAACAATTGGGATTAGACCTATGTCTTTTCTACTACTTGACAAATAGGGGGTTATGTGATTTTATTTTTTTGTTTTCTGTGGAGGGGGGTCATGTAAAGTTATTATTCGTAAACCAAGCACCTATCTGCATATCATGCAGCAGTAAGTCATATGATGTACGTAATTGTGTGTGGTGGATGGGTGTAGGATTCTAGCAATAGGGCTATTTAACGTACAAATTAATGATGGTTTGCAATTTTCCAAACACAAATCTTTCATTTTCTTCTCCGGTCCCCTCCCTTGTAATTAATGGATCGGGCCTAAATTATTAGTAAGCTAATCTTAGACTGTCGTACGAGCTGAGTCCACCTGAAGACATTATTTCGTGTCATCCCTGTGTCCGTACAGCCGAAATTGGACAGCCAAGACTTATTACATCAACAACCGACGCTGTAAAAGGACTCTCTGAGCCGAACTACTGGGATACCCATTGTTTCGGCAAGTTACCCTGGACCCGCCGTTCGGCAGGGTATGATGTAGCCCGCATTTTTCGGCATGAATAATTGCCGAAACAACGCGGGCGTTTTGGCATACCCCTGCCGTACGGCAAGGTCATCGGCCAGACAAGACCGGTGTTTCGGCATAGCCCGGTATTTGGGCGCGCAGCACTAATAATGACTTTTTAAATAGTTGAGTCAAAAAGTATATGAATGAAGTGCTAGATCCTTTCGTGAAATTTAAACAGTGAAAGTTGCATTGCTTGGAATTTCTACTTTTTTGAAAAATTTTACATAAGGAAAGCAATCGGGTGGGAGAATGAACGAACATGCTTGTTTTAAGTATTTTAATATTCAGCAGATACATGTAAATAAAATAACGCGGGGAATCCCATCTATGTTTGAAACGAATAGTGTTAAGTCCATAAAAGGATTTCTTTTAGCGTTAAAGTGGCAATTTTAGGTCTGGCACTAGAGAACAGAACGATTCATTACTGTATTTATGTGAGTAATGTTACTTAAATAAAGAATAGAGTAGGTACATAGTTGGTTTTAGACGTTCCAAATGAAAGGAATTGGTGATAAAAACAGGCGATTAGATCAGAGTATGGTGTCGAAGCTAGAATAAAACAACAACGACGTAATCAAAAGAGTTACAACAGTAAAGACTACAAATTACGAAGTATACCTGGAAATCCAGGGGGAAGGGCGCCCAATGTTCGAGACTAAATTTGGGATTTTTTAGGGGTGCCGAGGCTCATCTGAGCTCTAATTAAAAACCTTAAATCGCCATCATTTGCCTCAATTTGCCTTATATCGATTCCCCCAAAACCGCTTGATGACTTCCTTCAATTTTAACACTTAAGTTGACCAAGGGGTTTTTCACTCTCGTTGTGCCCCCCCCCCAGGAAACCATTTTCCCGAGGAATTTTTTTTAAAAAACAATTTATTGAAGGGTCATAAGACAAACCCCAAATCAGCAATAAAAAATGAAATTTGTATTTCGGCTGTAAACCAGGGGCAAAACATTGCTTTCAGGGCAAAAAAAGACGGAAACTTCAATAAGCCTTGCGCTTACAGCAAACATTTGTGAAAATTATTTTAGGTTGATATATCTATTCTAGAAGAGCCCCAATTACATAATATTTAATATAAAACCAGTCATTTTTTAGGAGAATCCCTGGTATTTTTTTAAACGTTGTTTGCAAAATACCGTCATTTTCATAGAGTTTGTACATAACGGTTTAGCAATGTCCCACAAGGAAATTGTTTTGTTTTCCAAGCACAATAAAGGGTTAATTATTTTAATGTTACTGACAGTAATTGTTTTACTTACATGTATGTGAACTTGATATCACAAAAAATATTCGCTTGGGGGTTCTTTGATTTGTAAAATATTCAGCATATGCGACTTCCGTTAGTGCCCAAGGGTGGGTTCCATGGGACCCCCAACTAATTCCCTTACCCACTCATTAACGGCTTGGGCCGATTTTTATTATTTTTGGAATAAAAGAAGCTAATTAAAAGTCAGACAATTAGACAAAAAAAGCGGCGCAACATCCCACGCGTAAAACTGCCGCGCGAAAACAAATTTTTGTGGGTCCATTGGACCCCCCCCCCTTGGTACACTCAAGTGTTAAAGGTCCATGATGACCCGATCGCTTAATACCGCGTCCCCAAAAGCCCCAGATTTTCCGGAATTGGTCAAATTTTTGCATCGGAAGAAAAAGCTAACTGAATTTGTCTCATTTACCCTGGAAATCTTAGAGCCAATGATGTTTGATTTGGATGTGTATGACGAAAATGTGGCCCATTTTGGGTCGACCAATATTAAATTTTGCCACAGTACTACTAGGGGTTTACAAATCACGTTTGTAGCTCCCACTTCAAAACGATTGTAAAATAGCGGCCGCGAAACGTTACAGACAGGTTTTTTGAGTGAATGCCAATCTATCAATATGAAAACTGCATATCCTTAAATCGGCCATCCCCTTTAAGCTTTTCGTCTGCAATTTTTTTTTAGTTCGCGAAAAGTTTGGTTGAAAATGCATTGAAATTAATATTGTCGCGCCATTTGTCAAAAATCCCTAGACACTAGTAACGTTGTTTATTATTCAAATTCTCATGTATTTTGGGGTCCTACCACGCATATCGACTTCACTAGGTCCGAGCACATCTACAAACGTACGGGATTACTGTGCTCATTGCAACACAACCGAGGGGAGTAGAACATGCCAACCTAAGCAAACAGCGATGCCAAAACGGAATCAACTTCCGTTCCGGCGTAACCCGAATGCTCTTCTTTTTCCAAGGATGGCGCCTTCTGACGCATAGCGAACGGGTCACACTCATACTTTGACTAAAGGTCCGAATCTTAAATTTTAAATGACCGTTTTTGGAATTAACACTATTTTGCAGTGGGGCTAATCCACTAACCTCGACGGATTTTTGTAAGTCAATAATTTATTCCAAAATTATCATTAATATTACTAGAATATATTGAACTAGGTTGAACTAAGGTTCAAGAGGAGATTGTGTCATGAAACTGATACTGGATATTGCCATAGCAAATGCACATAGCAAGTTCCACAATTACCGTTTGGGAAATCCCCAATCCCAAATCGAGCAGTCGCGTCCTACCCCCCTCCTCCCCCCCCACCCCCCAACTTATTCTGACGTATTGGGCAGGGAGCTAGCTCAAGTCAAACCGGATTTTGCTCAAATTCCCTTTTCCAAGTAGCTGATTTGTCATTTAAGTCATCGCATCATGTTTTTGTAAAGTTTAACATATGGGAATCGTTTTATGCAACAGCAGCCGACAACATCTCGCTGAGTTATTGTTATGATGCCATTGTTCAAGAGTCCCCTCTTCACAGACTTTAGTAGCGTCCTGTGAATTGATATCCGGGGTGTTTAATAGGAGTTAAAACCAAAAATACGTTACCCGGTTAGACGTTTTTTTTCTGTATAATGGTTTCAGATGGTATTAAACGGCACCATTTTTTCAAAAATAAATTCTACACGGTCTTCGTTTTTTCTTGGGAAATTCTAAATTTCTGAATCTATCTATCTATATAAATTGGTTATCGGTTATTTATGTAGAACTGATTTCCGAATTGCCGTAACGTGTTTGGCACACACCTCATGCCAAAGAAATCGGCACCTCCCCCACCCCCACCTCTCCACCCCTCTGTTGAATCTTTCTTGGATATGACATGGGACTATCTCCGATTTTTTACTACTCATGACCTGCACCTTCTGTATATTCTTATTTTTTTAAGAGTCCTGGGAAGTTGTGTGCGCAATCATATTTATTAAATTTTCTGGCAGGCGACAAGAAGGCGCGGGTTACGATCGAACATTCCACCTTTTGCCGTTAATTTCCAAATGCATGCCTCGACTGGTTTGTTCTTGATATTTTTTTATATATCATTTTCTCTAAGATTTCTTCATAAAGAGTTACTTTGTACTGCAGTTTTAGACATTGTTCGTCTTCGTGCACAACACTTTTTGACAATTGGAATTGTTGTAAATATGCTTAGTTTCATTGCCATATATCTTATTGCCATATATTTCAATATTTGCGCTGTGAGCGCTAGTTGGGAAAAATACCGAAATGATATAGTCTGAATTTTTTTATTCCCTGTCAGTAACGCATATTGCGATGGTACGAAATCATTGGGAGAAGATGTGTTTTGCGATCAAACTAAAAATCCCGTAAATCCTCACTTTGTTCAACTGAATAAATGGCTTATAACCATTTTACATAGCCTTTTTTGTATCGAAATTAAAGGTTCAATACCAGACTCAATTGAATACTTGTCATACAGTCCTTATACCGCTATGAGTTTAGAACGGATAAAGTGTATGAACCATCGAGGACGGGTGAACCTCTTATAGGAGTATTGAAGTACGCAAATATTGTGTTCATTATTATGATCAAAACTCTAGTACTTTATGATTGGACCCAGGATTGGCATGTTTTGTGGGGTGTATAATAATTATAATAGGGCTGTTTTTGATATTAGAGTGATCGGTGTGCGCATGGCTACAGAGCGCCATAGCTCTGTAGCCATGGCGGCGTCTGTTCAAGGGAATTCTTTTGATAGAGATTACTTTTGCCTGGGAAGTTTCTGGAGTTTTGAGTTATGCACAGTGTAATTTAACAGAAGGCATGATTGATGTGAACTTTTAATCGCAGTGCCGATGAAAACAGTGGCAACGGACGTGGGCCTGGGGCCTACTGTTGAGTAATTTTAAGCAACAACTTACAAAATGTAACTGTTATTACCCACTGCTAGGCCCTATTTTGCACTGGCTTTTTAGCATAATTTATTACCAATTTGGAGGTGGGTGTGTTACGACTATGTGTTAGAAACTTAATGATAAGCCTGTGGTATTGTCATGTAGTATAGCCAATTTAGAACTTTGTGCACGACAGTCGTGGATATAACTTTGCCTAGACTCAGTTTGCAGTCCCCCCATATTTTTTCCTAATTGGACTGAGATCACTGCCTATCGTTCCACACGTAGACAGGTCCCCCAAAAAAAATGGATTTTCTAAAATCTGGTTTAACAATCCAATTTTTGAATTTGGTCCCTCAGATCATTTGTTTAATAATAAAAGCACTCAGTCAAAGAGAAAGAAATGCAAATGTGTTTTCAATAGGGCAAAAAAAAAAGCATGTTTTCCATGCCGTTGCGAGGGACCCCATGGTGCAAAATTTTTGCACCCTCAAAAATCATTGATCTTCAGGATCGTCAATGCGGACTATATTTGAAAACAGAACATAGGTAATTTTAATACTTACCTATCCACATCAACCAAGAAACTTACCTGATATTTTTTTGAGGTTTTTGGGGTTGAACTCGTCTACCTTTGCCTATAAGGGCCCCTAAAATTTCTGAGTTTTGACAATGATCATATTGAAAAATAAGAAGCTCAAAAAAATTCCCTCAAACATATATACATCTTTCTTTAAACATGTACATTAATACCAAACCCAATTAAAAGCACAGCTGAAATTCCCATCACCTGACATCTGAATGTAAAACACCAAAGTTGAGGGTGTTCACATTCGGAACCTACCCAATGTTTTTGCATGCAAGGTAAGTTGTGGCCTCCAAATCACCATTTTGATTTCCAAAATGGTAACAAATCACCTTCCATGAGATCACCCAAGACGCTTAGGAATGGATCCGAGTTAGAAGCATGCGGTGCCATGCCATCTTTTGCGTTGAGATGACCATCCCATTGTGGGTGTCACCGAGTCATTATAGCTTAGGAAGAGTCCTATTCGCACGGTGACGGTGCGAATAAGCAAAGTTTTCCGGTAATTCGCACCATAGCGAAAAAAATAAAAAACTTAAAAAAAGCAAAAATTTCTTTTTAAAATTCTCAAAAGTTAAAAAAAAAAACTTTTCTTGTAATTCCCACCGTGGTGGTGCGAATAAGAATTTTTTTTCTTGTAGAATTATTAATTCGCACCTAGAGAATCAAAAATACGAAATTTTGCCCGTTGTTCACCCCGTCACCGCGGCAGTTAAGAGTTAGGCCCCTATAAGCTGTATCTCCTTATAATTATACATGTATATAATATTTTCAAAAACTTCTTTCTCCGCAAGGTGTGTGGTGGGGGGATATTTTTCCGTTGTTTTCTTTTCGTTTTTGTTGTTGATAATTTGGGATGGTTTTCTCCAAGAACATTTCTTTTTTGTGTATTTTTTCATCTATTTCATCATCCAGTTTTATAATTTGTTATTTTTATATTTATTATTGCTTTATAATGTAATTTTTTCCTTTTTGTTTTACAATCTTCCATCTGGTTAGTGCTTTTTTTTATTTTTTTATTCATTTTTTATTTTAATTTTTTTTTTTTAAACTTATTTACCCCCTTTAAGTTTTTTCCCTCTTTGTATTTTTTCTTAATTGAAATTATGGTATTATTTTTTTTGTTCATTTCACTTTATATATATTTTTTTTGAATGCTATATTTTAGTAATTTTGTTTTTTAATATCATATACTCTTTTTTTATTACTTTGATATTTTTATGTAGCCTATTTTTAATTGCTTTGTAGTTTGTAAACAAAATTGATTGAAAACTTTTTTTTTTTAACTTAAAGGGGGATGCCCGAATTTTAAGGATATGAAGTTTTCATCTTTGAAATAATTGGCCCTTCAACCCAAAAAGCCCCCCAACTGTTCAATTTCGCAGCCCATATTTTCAATGCTTTTTCACATGTGAGAGCAAAAAACCGTGATTTCGTAAGCCCCCCATAGAGTCAACTGTGTACAAAATTAATATTGGTCCGACCAAATTGGGGTAACATTTTTTTCGCTCATTACAACTTACGTCCACACCAAACATCGTTGGCCCTAAGATTTTCAACAGGGAAAACAACAATATAGTACACTCCTTCTTCTGAATACCAAATGTTTGACCACTCTCACCTTCCGGTAAATCTGGGCTTCTGGGGACGGGCCTAGTAGCGATGCGGGCCATGGACCTTTAATTATTTTAAATTTTAATTTTTCTATCTAATCACAAGCTATTGTTTCTTTTCCATATTTCAATGAAAAAGATGTGACTGGCATAGCGCGCAGTAAAAAAGGTAAGTGAACGATCTGTTCACACAAGAACATAGTGCCCCATCTCTCTTGCAAAGCGATTTGGGCCAGACTCCCCATGACAGTGGCGGCCATTATAATTGGGCTGCCAATTTTTCAATTTGTGAAAATGTGATATATCCTAGTGACAACGGAATTGTAATCGTTTGATACGTATTTTTGTTAAAGCGTTATTAAATACTTACATGTTCTTTAAAACAAAAAAAGGGAGACACATTGGCCCCGCACCGGGGTTCGACACCCGCAAACCTTCAGATCATGAGTTAGCAGCCGGTCAGATCCCACTGGACCATATGACTCTCATTGTATTTTCTGCTATAGAGAATGCCTTATCATGAATGTTAATTTTTCAAAATTCATAGTCCCCTCACATCCTTGATCGATTTACGCTGTGACAACCGGAGAATCAGAACTTGCCTGCTTTGCCGTAATTGTACTTAAAACGGGGTAACGAGATGAATGGTTTTTGGTGTCCCGGTGTAAGGTACCAGGTCACGTGTCAGTTATCAGGTATCATTATTGCTCTTCGGGGGCGAACCGATATATATAAATCCGACTATTGTTTAAAATATAATCAAGGTCCTGTACATTGATGACCCCTCCCAAAGGCTTTTAATTTTTTCCAAAAGACACCGTTTTGTAATAGGCTAACATAACAAAAATTTACCCTTTTCCTACTGATTCAAAAAACCGACGTACGATGACGGTAATCGGTTGTTTTTTTTTTTTTTTTTTTCCAATGTAGGATACGTACGTTCCCAATTTTACGTGAATGGGTCCCCGACAGCAAATATAAACCAATCACTATGCCGTGACGCCATCAAATCTTTCTTTTTTTCAAAAATTGGCCTGGTTATTTCCATAATAAAATTCCTTTTTTAAAAGATTCAACAGCTGTATAATTTGTTTACTTATATAATTCATATTCAATTGTCCCCCGCATGAATGTGAAAAAGATGGTCTAAGTCTACAAACTGAAAAACATAAGTCAGCCCGGCTATTAACCCTTACCGTGAACTGTATGAGCAGACGGAATCCCCGTAAAAGAGTTTTTAGCAGGCTTAACAAGCCACTTGCGCGCGCGCGGGGATTTTATGCCGTCACAATGTCATGCATTATTTACTGTAACGACAAAAATAAATGTAAACGTATTCCTTATGACGTAAAACGAATTTGGGCAGTAATAATTCTTTCGTATAATTTTTCCTTTTATGTTGGACCGCGCTTCATAGTTTGTTAAATTTGGTGTTTGGGATTTTTTCAGTGCTTTCCTTGCATTTGAATTGGGTAACGTGTACAAACCTCTCAACAATGGAATAGACACACCAAATAGCAAAATTTAGACAACCACACGCCTGACTGAATAAAGCAATACCTAAGAATGACGTCACACAAGTTTACCTAACCCCCTCATTTAGACACTGAAACCGACAAACGAAGGGACGGAGGGGGGGGGGGGAGGAAGGTAGAGATAAACCAGGTCAGAACAGACAAACATACAGAAATAATTCGAACAAATGTTAAATAAAATCCGTCACTGTGTGAAAAACAAAACAAAATAGCAAGTTTTTATACATCGTGTAAATAACAATTTGTCCCCCCCCCCAAATAAGGGGCCGTTATGTGAGGGGGCGCGTTTTTTTTTGTGCAAAATTTTACGTCCTTGTGAAACGAACGTCGAAATAGCAATCTACCGTGAACTGAAAAATAAGTCTCCAAATACTCCACTATGTGAAAGGCTGAATTCAAAATTGTAGACCATAAATGCTAAGGGGGGGGCCTTCGCAGTCATGTCGTTACTTTCGTACAAATACGTCGTTATGTGATGCGCACGATTTAACGTTTCGCAAATTTACGGTTAATTTTAATCCACTTTGAGGTTTTTGAAATTTGGCGAATTTGTAGAGTAGTACCAATAACGATAATCTATGCCCAAACTTCCATTTAATTAGATAATATGTAATGAGGAATAGCAGAGAGCGAGTGGGGGGAGTGCAGTCGGGGCTACATTATGCATCTGGTAAGGATAGGTTACAAACATTTGAATTTGTTTCTTTTGTAATGTAAAAACACAATCATTGCTAGTGTGTCAAATATCATTCCAGCTTCCTGTGACCGGACTAAATTAGCTCACATGAGACTTTAACTACAACACCTGGATTCCATATTTCGGTGTTTTATTATAGCGTCTTATTGGGTGGGAATTTAGCTCTCTATTTCTTTAACTAACGAGTTTTTCGGCCTTTTATTTCACGTGACGGTTTAGAATTGTTATAACTCTTAATATTATTGCACGAACAACAGCGTCAGATGCCTACATAATCGTCATTGTCCATAATGATATAGCACCAGAACCTCCTTTTATAATTGTGGTGTTATTGTGGTCCTTTGTGATGTTTAGTGTGTCCTTTGTGGAAATAAGAACATCGCCCTCATGAGATACGGCCAAAGGTCACGCGCCTTCTGCGGAGAGAATTTGGCAAATACCAACGTGTCTGTGCGGTAGAGTAACCAAATGTCTATGAACAACATGACTGGTAAATCAACAAAACTACTATCCAACATTTCTAATATATTTAGAACTACATGCTCTTCCTCGAGTTGCACTATGATGAAGCAATAACTATAAACTTTCCCTCCAGGTGGTCGAGAAAAATTAAAAAACAGTTTCTTATCCATGTTTTAATAATTGTTTCCTTTTTTTCTTCTCCTTCTCCCCCCATGCTTTCTCCAAATAAGTAATATAGTAGGGTTTATAATGAGATGAAGAATCCTATTTTTGGACAGGTTGGGGAAAGAAAAGGTTTTCAAGATGTTTTTTTCTATAGTTTGAGGTGTTGGCTGAATCATAATTTTTGTGGGTCAACCCTCCCCCCCCCCCTTGGAAATGTGGGAGAACCTTTGTAAATAAATTTAGTACAAGGGGTGGTAAATTTGAGATCAAGTCCCCAAATGTATTTCAATGTGCAAACACTTTGTCTCATTATCATGATTAAAAAAGGTAAAGTTTTGTCCCTAGGTTTTGGCCTTTAGTTAAACAGATATCATTCAAAATATCATGATAGCCTCCCCGTTGATATATCATGAATAGTCCTATCTGATTTTTGATGTCTACATCAAATTGGGATACCTTTTTTAAATATGCAATAACTATCATCTATCATTGAACTTCATTTGATAGATTAAATCCCGTGATATACATGAATAGTCCCTCAAAAGTCTATCTGGATATTTGATAGTCTATTTTGATAGTGATAGTCTAATCAAATGATAGGTCTATCATCACAAATGATAGTGTATCTGATAATTTGATAGTCCCCTGATATTTTGATAGTCCCCTCAATCAAATTCCCAAATGTGTGTACTGAAATATTTTGATATTCCTATCAATCAAAATTGATAGTAGAGTAGAATAGTAAGAAACAAGCGGATATATCTTTAGAAATTGGTAGACTGATAGCCCCTATCAATCACAACTGATAGTGGATGATAATCCTATCAATTTGATAGTCTATCAGAAATAGTTTGGTAGTCTATCAGATAGTTTTGTAGTGTCACAGGAGTAGAAACAAGGATGTATATCTGATAGATGATAGACTGATGTCTAATCATCACACATGATAGTGTATCTGATATTTTGATAGTCTATCAATACAATGAGAGTGTATCATGATATTTTGAATAGTCTCCTATCAATCTTTTGATAGGGTACAGATAGTTAATCGTGTCCACAGAGTAGAAACAGGGTGATATATCTGATAGATTGATACACTGATAGTCCCTATCATTCACAACTGATAGGGAGATAGGCCTATCAATTTTTTAACACAAATAGATAGTGGATCTGATATTTTGTAGTCTATCAATCATAATTGATAGTAGAGTAGAATATTTAAACAAGGGTGATATATCTGATTAGATTGATAGACTGATATTCTATCATTCACAACTGCTAGTGAATGATAGTCTATCAAATTTGATATCGTCGAGCAGATAGGTTGATAGTCTATCGAGAGTTCTGATATGTGTCACAGAGTATAAACACGGATGATATATCTGATATATTGACTGATGTCTATCATCACAATGACAGTGTACTGATATTTTGATAGGCCTATCAATACAAATGAAAGTGTATCTGCTATTTTTGATAGTCTCTGAATTTTTGATAGTCTATCGAAGATAGTTTATCGTGGTATCAGATAGTTGATAGTGTCACAGAGTATAAACAAGGGTGAAATATATGATGAGATTGATAGACTGATAGTCTATATTCACAACTGATATTGGATGATAGTCTATCAATTTGATATTCTATCAGATAGTTTTTGATAGTCTACAGATAGTTTGATAGTGTCACAGAGTTATAAACAAGGGTGATATCTGATAGCTTGATAGACTGATAGTCTCTCATTCACAACTGTTAGTGGATGATAGTCTATCAAATTTTAACTGCAAACATCAGGGGTGATGATTATTATTTGTGGGAAGGGTGTCCTCTCGTGTTTAACTGCAAACTCCTGTGGGGGGAAATGAATAAAGAAGGTGTTGCCTCTCTCAAATAGTAAATCTAGTCAAAACGTTTGTGGGACGGAGGGGTAAAGGAAATCAAATGAGGGGTGCCAGCAACTGGACAAAAAGAGTGATTCTCTTTTTAAAGAACTCCCTCCCACAGTTTGTAACCTTTCTAGTTAAAACGGATTTAGAGAGTGATGTCTGGTTTTAATTACAAAGTTTCTTATTTGAGGAGGGGAACCAATCATCACAGTATGGAGGGCGGAAAGTAAATATTTGTGGATAAACCAAATCAAATAGAGAGGGATGCACAAGGTTATTACTTGAGGGAGGGGCAACCAAATCACACAGTTGTTGAGGGAGAGAATTAAAAATATGTGTTTATTAAAACCAATCAAACGGAAGGGGTCCCTTTTCTTTAACCCCCCCCCAATTTGTAAAGTTTAACAATGTACTAT
>JAMKCH010051721.1:0-10272 GCA_023653785.1 Ophioderma brevispina
CTTTAATAATCATTTTGGATGCTAATGCTAAATACAATACAGTGTAGCGTATTTATCGTTTTAAGTAAGCTAAAAAGGCATCATATTAGCCCCATCTTAAATTTTTTGCGTTAACGAAAAAATGCCAATCCGGGATGTTCAAATTGTCAAATACTTATCCCCCCAAAAAATACCTTATTTACACCTTTATACTAATAATCATTTATGAACTACAATATAATAGAGATAATATAGGTTTAAATATCGTAAGCCGGCTATATTAGCTGCCATCTTTAATATAAAAATGTCGATTATAGAGAAATGCCAAATAAGGGTTTCTAGAGGACCAAATACTATATCATATAAGTGTAAAGCATAAAACATCATAAAACACTAGGTAAAAGCCTCTACACTGCAAAATGTGAAGCAACTTGGCATTTCTGGAATCTTCGAAATGCATTCCAGAGGTGGTTAAGATAAACACTTAGAATTTGGGTTCATGGTAACAGATGCTGGCCCTGCAGAACATGTTTATGTGTTGATGATTAATTCTGCATATCATAAATCGGTATACTGGAGGAGTTAGATACTTGTAATAATTCTGAGTGCAATTATTTGAACTTTTTGAGCCCCATATTGGAAGATTTGAGGCAATGTAATGAACAAATTACATTATTAACCACTTCATCGTGCTTAACAATACCTGAGTACCGCAAAAAATTGCTCTATCAGAATACTTAAGGGAATTTTTATGATTTGGACATGAAGCACCATATGGATTTTCAAAATGCCACTGTACCAAATTTCGCACACCCTCCAAAATGTTTCGCTTAGGTCCCTAATAAACTAAAATACTATCGATAGAAAAAGTCTGCAGGTACTCCATTTCCATCCTTCAGGCTGTGTGCGCAAACTTCCACCTGATTACATGGTAGATTGATTTAATATAATATAGTCTTTTACCAACTGTTTATGTTGTTTTGCTTTAGCTATTATTTTGTCTTTTTTATCCTTGTATATGTCAATAATCTTTTAAAATGGCATATTTGAGCTTGTAACTTGCTTGTGCAAAAATGATACAGAATCAAAATACTCATTACACATGTACTATGCTTGGCCGCCATTTTCAAATTTACATTAAAACATGTTTTTAAAACGATGCAAAACACACTTGTTCAAGCTCCATGACCCGTGTTAAGATGTCCTCGTATACGTCAAGGTCAGAATACCCTTAATTAAACACAAACCTTGTGCACATTGATCTGAATTTTAAAAATAACACTATTTTTAATATGATTTTAATCAAATCGACTCTTTAAAGGGACAGTGAGAGATTTTTTAGGATACAAATTTCTCTCATTTCACTGGCTTGGTTGTAGACTCACCTACCGAGAACGTTTCGAAGGTTTATTGGACAAAACTTGGCAAAAGAAAATGCAAACCTTGTTTTGAACTTGCCTGTTATCGTACTCGTTCCCCATAGAAAACCATGCTTTGACATTCTGTCGTGCACGACAGAAACTACTAAATCATCATCTTATTACATAAAGACGGCGTATTCGGCTTATTCACTTAAAGGCTGATTTTTTGTGTAGTAACTAAAAATAGTCATCTAGAACTATAGATAGTAACCAAAAATGCTCAATTCCAAAGTATGAGATGAATCGGATTTTCCGTTTTCATGCAATAAACATTTATGCACAGTATACCGTGTATAACAAAAAATCCGGATCGCGAATTTTATTTTAAAAAGTTGTGATTTTCTATATGAAGGACAAGATTATGAAGGACTTCGATTTGAGCTTAGTTATTTCACACAGTGATTATAAAAAGTAGGATTTTTTATTCCTGTCAGTTCATTAAATGTTTTTGGGGCGTGTCGACGATTCCATTCGTTCTGAGAGGTTGTATACGTCACCCAATCAATACAATAGAAATTCGATGTGACGATACCGGATCAGCTTAAGGCCATAACTAAAAAATGCCCATTTTCTCACGAACGAAAATGCAAGGCAAATGAACTGAATAAATTCCAAACACCAAACTTGAACAAACTCTGAAGCCTTCAACATAAGAAAATGATAGGAATAATTATTACCCGCAAAAGTTCTTTTACGTCACTAAGGAATATTTAGAAATCTGACATTTATTCGCCTTGTTCCAGAAATAATGCATGACATATTGGTCAAGTAACTTGTCTAAGTACTATACTATTAAGGGTTTTGGCCACTCAACGAACTACAATATTTACGTGGCCTAATCCACCTCAACCTTAAAGAGGTTCACCCGGCCTAGATATTCATGACACTATCCGTTCTTTGATTGACTCCAAACAAAGGAATCGATAGCGTGTCTCAGACTGTAAGACAATCTATTCAATTGATTCTGGTATGAAGCCTTTACATATTTGATACAAAAGGTTCATCTAAAATGGGTTACAGCATCAAATCAGTTGAACAAAGTTGAGCATTACGGCTTTTTAGTAATAATCTCAACACATCCCCCTCCAAATGCATTCTTACCATCGACAATATGCGTTTACTGACAGGAATAAGAAATCAGACTATAGTAGATGGACAAGCATTATGTACATGCAAAAACATGATTTGTTTGAAAAATGAGTGCGCCCTCTTCGGGAAATCTCTGAGTCAGCCTTTAAGGTGTGATGTAATACATTGGTAAGCATTCCAAATATGTAAAAAACCGGGGTTCGAGAAAAATTGGGGGCACCTCTTCCTGGAAATCTTCTCATATCTCTTTAAAGAATTTGGAATGTCCAAAACACAATTACAATTCAATAATGATACACTCAATATCCTTACTGATCTTACATGTACTATATTTTTACAATGTCCATTAATGACCAGAATAATAAGAAACGTTGCAGTTCAACAATATGTCCTCACAACGAAGACTCCAAAATGAGAGTATGCTAAGTCACTTCCATGGGAAATATAATCCATGGGAATCATCTCAATCCTGAAGATAACTTTGTCCAGCAGTACAAGACGATGGGGTTGTCCCTCGACGACACTACTATACCACAGTATATCAGTCCTGGATATAATCATCACCATTTCTATATGTTGCATATATCCACTTTTAGGACCACAAATTGGAATCCTATTTTGATTCTCAGCACTTTGGGCTTCAAAGACGACAACAGACTAATTATAGCTATCGCTCACATGGTATCTAAAATATGATAAATCCTGGCACTGTGTTACTGCACAGATCTACCACTGCTGTAGATCTAAACTACCGGGTGTCTCAAAAAAAGGAAACCCTCAAACCACCCTCTATTTCACGAAGAGAAAAACTAAGCCATGTTTATTATTACATATCTGAAAAGTGCATTTCGTCAGGTTTCTGACACCAAAAAAAATCTTTCCAATAGGATGCATATTGACTGAGTTATGGCCGATTGAAAATTTGTACCACTTTTTCATTTTATCCACGGATTGTTACTGTTTCAGTAGTCTTTGGACAATACACATTCTCCAAGCTCATTCTTTTGTTTATGGTTTCTTTTGTTTTTGCGACAAAGGTCAGTTCTGATATTGAAAATTTTAGATTCAATTATTAGAAATTCCAAGATATTGCCTCATTCTTCTTTACTGTGCTGCTCTGCCCCGCCCCCCTCCATTTAAGAAGTTGGCTGCCTCTAGACGAATGCAGGCTTGCCATTCCTTTTACATTTCATAACGACTTCTATCGTCCTGTCCGTCAGATGCTGCCCAGGGCCCAGCAGCGGTTATTCTGGTTGCGAAGATTCCCAGATTTGACTCCGCCACTTCCGCCCTAGGAGAAACAAAGAGTGAGAGTGATGTACCGGAAACAACCACCAACTTTGCAAAAACTTCGCATAGATAAACGCTGCCTTTTCACGCATTTGACGGACAAAAACGACTAAAGTCGCTATTGAAATGGAAAGGAGAGTGCAAGCCTGCATTTCTTTCATGGCTTAGAGGCATCCAAGTGGGGGAGGGGGACAGACAGCGCAGTAAAGAAGAAAGTGCTAATCCTTGTAATTTCTAATAATTCAAACTAACTTTTCAATACAGACGTGATCTTTTTCGCAAAAACAAAAGAAACCTAAACAAGAGTGCTTGGAGAATGTGTAATTGTCTAAAGACTGCTCAGAGAGTAATCAGTGGGATAAAATGAAAAAGTGGTACAAACTTTTCAATCTGCCTAACTCGGTCAATATGTATCCTTTTGGAAGATTTTTCGGTGTCGGAAATCCTAAAAAATCCACTTTTCATGTGTAATCAATTGTATGGTTTAGTCTTTCTCTTCGTGAATAGAGTTCGCTTGAGGGTTCCTTTTTTTTGAGACACCCGTAAGTTTTAACTACTAGCTACTCGTTACTGGCAAAGGTTTTAACCTACCAACTCCTTTAACAACTGTATTTCCCAATTACTTAAAATGAAATTACAACATCATATGCATAAACAGAACCCTGTCGAATGGTCTCACCTAAACACACATCTCACTCGCCTCATTTACAGTGATGTGAAACGTACCTATTTTTGCAATCATTTTTTTCAAATTTCACAATCACTGAAAAAGCAGTGCATAATCTATATATACTCTTCCAACACAATCCACAAAAGAGGTTGGTGCTAGCATATGGTGCTATGAATGTATAAAAAACAAAAATAGTTAGGTGAGGTAAAAAAAAAACCATGACATGATATTACATGAACTCACTATTTATTGCAATCCCGAGTACTGTCGATTTTTTTAAGACACCTGACTTGAAATCGCTTATTGGACCTTTTCACACAATCGAATCATGCATTTGATACCACACCTTATTGATTCGAAATGAATTAACCCATCACACAATTATTATAATGCTTGATACTTGTTACTTCACAGCGATGCTCGTTTTTCTCAGCAAACATAAAATTAACTTTCAAATGATTAAACAATAAGATAGAGCATATTTATAGAATACTCGGTTGCCATAATTTTCGTTTTCATCTGGGTGCAATGTGTAATATCAATTGTGCACATAATTTTCCTAATCAGTCCAAGACGATCCTAAATAAATCAGGATCGGTTTATCGATCAATAGTGGAGGCATAGTCTTAATGAAATCTGTAGCTGTTATCGATCGCACGTCGTACACGTGGCGCTATAAAATTTACGCTACGTCATCACCGGTCATACGTCATACTGCAAATTAGAGCTTATTGCTCGCGGCAGAAGCCGCGAGCTATAAGAAATTGGTTCGTGTCCTGGACATGCGATTTTCCAACATTGCGACCGATGCTGAGAAACATTTTTCATATTGGAGATGTTTTCAAATACCTTATTTTTTGGCATACTGTTCGCTATCTTACAATAATAATCGGTAATTGACCAATAATTATTAATAAGATTTTTCAGTGTTCTCATTTTTTGATAAAGATAGGCCATATTAATGACTGAAAACATATCGTTATTAAGTTGGGCAAAAACTGCTGTTTGTTCAAATCTCCGGGTTTCTGGTTAAGTACAGTTTCACACCCAGTGGGAAAAAACGAACCGTCCGTACGTTTTTAATATAGTTCGGCTTCTCGTTTGACTTTAAAAATAGCTGGGCCAATATTTGTATTGTACTCTGGCATTCCCGTCATTCACGGCTTGTGGACTGGGATGGGTTTCTAGTGACCTTCGTAAAGCTTCTGGAACAAGGAGACCGGGTATCTTACGCTGGTAGCTAGTTTTTGCCAGTTTCATTTCTTTGCACATTGGGTGCCACTGCTACGACTGTCATAGTTGTTCTTGGCAAAAACGTTGCTGCCCTGAGTGACCGCTTCAAGATGGCAATTGATCCACGTTATAAGGGTCCCACACTCAGCGGCAATTTTCCAGGGAGGGTATTCTTTATGCATTGTGCACCCACGAGATTACGTGTTATGGGAAACCCACGGAGATTGTTCAGCTTTGCAAGCCAGGCATGTGACTGTGTGATTATTCCAGTTAAATTACTACAGATTTCTTACATCAAGGGGGGCTAAAAAAATGCAGGTTTGTTTCATCTAGGATGTACCATGAGGAGTAGTTGTAGTGTTTGGGGTTGTTGAAATTTGTTATTTTGAGAGTACAAAAACATTTTGTTGTGGCATTAAATTCAACAAAACAATTTATTCTCCCCTCTAAACAGTCGGTCAGGACTACTTGAAGTAAGTTAGCGTCTGCGTCCTTGCTGACGGTTCTGTAAAGAATACAGTGGTCAGCAAAAGGACACGCAGTGGAGGTGATTTGGTTAGAAATGTCATTAATAATCAGGAAAAAAAGTGGACCGAGTACTGGCAGGCGGAGGCCTAGATTTTCACGTACCCAGTCTGAGGCCCCCCCCCCCCAAAAAAAAATTTATTGTTCATAGATGCTCTGGACAGAATGGGTCGGGTACGGTTTCGGGAATTATAATTTTTTTTAGCCATGTTCCGTAATTGTAATTGCCTCAATTACAGCTTGAGGTATAATAACTTAAAACAATTGCCCAATTAATGTAACATGCACTGAACATGTTTAATACAACATTTTTAACATAATGGCAAAACCTCAAAGGAAACCTGTTCAATGTTTACAAGGCTGTGTGAGTGCATACTTGCATGGGCATATACTTTCGAATATGCGGTTGTTACATGGCATTATAGTATAAGCGTTGCTTCAAAAGTATCATATATCATATCAGTCATATCAAACTTTATTTCAAATCAGTCGTACAGCATGATCAATAAGGCCATAAGACCGAAGCGACATGCCCAAACTTTAGAAGGTTTCCCAGTACCAAAAACAAAAAATTATACAATCCTACACAAAACAACAACAAAATGCACAAATGACCCGCTGCGAAACCGAAATCATTATAATTGGAAATTAAACTTGATTTCAATCGGCTTCTGAAGTGTGTCAATATTATACATGGCTTTATATTGTTCTGTCAAGAGAAGGAATGCCAAAAGGTTGACGTCCCCAATTTCTAGTAGCACGATTACAGAACAATTTCTTCGTTTTAGTAATTTGATAGTCCTTGGCATTTCTTGTTGGATAATTGTTGCGTCCGAACATGCTAGGATATGTTGAGAAAATTTGTGGGAGTTGATTTGTGTGGTGTTTATACCATAAAGATACCGAGATTGAGCTTAAAAATAATATCGTAGGATTATGATTTGCAACAGAGGTCCGGTATGGCTTCTATAGTAGCTGTTCGAGACCGTCTTCTGACTGCCCATTCTGGAGTTTTAATAACTTTCTCTAAATATGTGTTCATGGATTGCCCAAATTTAAGACACCGTAATTTAGGTAAGGCAAAAATTAGGTTACAATATAACGAATATAAAATATTGTCAGGTACGAAGTGTTTGAGTCTGTCAGTATTCCTATATGCCATGAGATTGGTTTTGGATTGAACCATATGCGGTTTTCCAATGTAGATTTTCGTTCAATAATGACTCCAAAATTTGGTTTGGCTTAATCTATTTAATGAAACACCGTCAAGTTTGATTTTCAGTTTCATTTTTCAAATATTATGGGATATTGGATTGATTCCTCAATTTGTTACGTATACCATTAAAGCATGATTAAAGATGGCCACACTATGAGATTAGATCATTTAATCAATTTCACCATATTCCCATAATACAATAGATGAGGAATTAGACTGCATATCTATAGACACGATGTTTTCTAATACACTATTTACCAGGCATTATTTAAGAGATTTGACACAATGTATTGTGGGATATTGGATTTGAACTTGACCTATGTAACATTCTTCAGTCCACCAAGGGCAAGTCAAAAACCATCTTGCAAACAAAGGTAACATTCGGGTCCGATACAAACAACACCAACTTATAGCTTCTTTAGTAACACATCAAAATGTTCTCTTTTACAATCATCGCCATATATGCCGTCCGATTTGCAATATTTGTTAATTTTATGCAAACTCTCCCGAGGCATACGCATTATACCATTCATCAATATGATACTCCCCATTAGGAAAATGGAATATTCCACTTTGGGCAGTTTGTAGATGTACTTATTTCTTGAAATAAACTTTCCTAAAAATTTCATCCAAAAAAATCACCTTTTTCTCACCAAAACACAAACCACAAGCCTTTCGGCATGGAGAAAGACTTCAACACATAACAATCCAATTCTATAGCTCCAAACACCGCTCCGTCTATCCAAACGTTGAAGAAGTCCCAATTTTTTCACAATATAAAAAGGGCAGTACCTACCCCAATACGTGACACTTTACTTGTCGGATATTTTTGGACTTTTCAAAAGTGACCAATGACAAATACAGGACTGAGTCGTGATGATACTCGACGTCAGTCTGGCGGGTACTACACCGAAGGAATTGATCTCATTTGACACACATACTGAACATAAAGAAAGTATTGCTGTAGCATTACTCCAGGTTAACGCAGTTATCAAAAAGCAAGTACAAGCCGCTGCTACCTGTATAAGTATGATGTAGTTAGTGAACTTCTTGAACGAATTCACGATGCAGGATGAGCAGGAATAATGCCAAAAAACTAGAGAAAACCAGAAGGAAGAAACGTTCACGCAACATGACTACACTCTCCTTACACGAGACCAGTATTTCCTCACAAAATTTCTTCAGCGCGGAAACTACCGCTAGTGAGAAAATTGCGATTGCGCTTGACATCAAACCCGTTTTAAGTAATTTTTTAGACATACCAAGGTGGTTTACTTTTTCAGGCAGATTTTGCACATTTGATCATTTTTCTGATTTAATTTTAAAAAAATAAATGTTCATTGTATGTTTTTTATTTTTTTCCCTCAAAAATTAAAAAAAAAAAAACTTTAAAAAAAAAAAAAAGAAGTAAAACGGTAGGCGCCGTTGGTATTACAGTCGGTATAAGATGAGGAGAATCAAACATGTTGTGGCCTGAGCTCTATCACCTCCAATAAACAACCCTCTGCTTCTTTGCATCAGAGGAAGTTAGAGATAGAGATCAACGTGAGTCGGTCCAGGAAATAATGGTCAAGTGCAGCAAAGTATTTGATGTGCTACCACATCGAAGGCTAATTCGCTGAAATCCATTATGATTGCGTCGTGTTGTTGGCCCCCTTAAGATAACGAGAAAAAAATATCAGGGTTGGTGGTAGATTTGTTAAAAATTTTTTTTTTGTCTTGTTGTGTTATTTTTTCGTCTTTGTGTTGGTAAAAAAAATGTTTTTTTTTTTTTAATGTGACCCTTATAATTATTGAAATATAAGCAAATATTTTTTTTTTAATTTGTATTTTTATGCAATTGCATAAAAAACATTTCAGTCGGCAGGTTTTTTAGGGTCGGTCGGATTACGTCAAACGAAACAATTTTGTATGCCTTATCGAGGGGGACTTGGTAGGCGGAAAGTTGAGATTCTGCACGATAGATTTTGATAGAAAATTGGACGATAAAAGGCATATCAGGAAAATCGAAAAAAAATCAAAATCAGATTTTCATGTCTGTTGTAAACAAGTACGGGTCTCTAACAATACATGCAAATTAGAAAGGCCAGAAGAAAGCTAATAAGTACAAAATCGGCTAGTTTTAGTTATTAGGGTCCAACGGCCAGCCTCTTATTTTGGGGAAGCGGGCTGGTGCAGTAGCTCATCCACTTGCATTTCACCAATGCGGACGGGGTTCAATCCCTTGCAGAGCTTGAGTCGTACGTGAATGTGGTAGCCCACAAATTTGAGTACCCACTTATAGGCTCCATGTCATTCAGACAAATTGGGAGAATTTATTTGTAACAAAATTGAGATTCCAGTGGCCACGAGTAGTGTATGTACGTTTAAAATTAATTTTATATTTCCACAGTAGTCAGGAGGAATTGTGGGCGCAGGGTGGAAATGAAGTACAGACTTTTCTATCAATTGAATTTTGTTCATGAGGACTAAGACAAATAATTTCTGAAAGTGTGCACAATTTCGGCAGAGGCATTCGAGAAATCCAATATGGCCGCAAGCACTCTAAAATCATCAAATGGCCATTAAGGTATGATTCTATATCCAGTTTTTTTTTTAAAACCCGAGGAAGATAATGGACAGGTTCGTGATGTGATTTGATCACAACATGCCATCAAATCCAATATGGCCACCCAGAAAACACCAAATTGATCATAAACTCATAAAGTAATTTTGTGACAGAGGCATAATACTAGGCTCTATACCCAAGTTAGGAACTCAATTAATTGGCATTTCCAAGTGTGTAACAAAGCTACAATCAAGATGAGCCAAGATGACTGCCTTTCACGATCGTCAAAAACCTAAACTTG